>JBBMKD010000044.1:13720315-13739572 GCA_037834095.1 Argya squamiceps
TGGGATGGGATGGGATGGGATGGGATGGGATGGGATGGGATGGGATGGGATGGGATGGGATGGGATGAGGTGGGATGTGGGGGTGGGACAGGACAGGATTGGGGTGGGGTGTTGGGTGGGATGGAGTGGGAGAAGACCCTCTTCACTTTTATTCCTGCAGCCCCCCAGGGATGCTCCCACCTGCCAGGCTCCCTCCTGCCACTCTCCAGTTATTCTGAATCCTGCTCTAAGCAAAGGGATGGAGCTCTGTGACCCCTCTGGTTACAACAGGGGGGTGCAGGGAAGATAAAAGGTCATAGAATCATTGAGTCATGGAATAGCTTGGGTTGGAAGGGAACTTTAAAGGTCAGCTATTCCAGCCCTCCATCCTCTGCTCCCTGCTGGTATTTGGGCCAGTTCAGTGGAGTGGGGAGCCCGCTGTTTGACAGCTCAGGGCTCAGTTCCCAGCTTTGTTCAGGAAGATCAATGTTTTCCACAGCCCAGGGCTGTCTAGCACCGAGATCTGGGCTGTGCCCCTCCATGCACCTCCAGACCTGCCACCCCAGTGTAACACTGCCCCAACAATCCCTGCCTTCACACCGGGGGGATCCCTGTTCTGGAAGCAAAGCAGCTCCCAGGGCACCCCTCTCCACCCCACCCTCATTCAGGGGGGAAAAGACAATTTCCACTTCTGAGCTCAGCCTCCCTTCACCCCTGACCACCATGAGTGTTAACATCTGCAATCTCCTCTCCTCTGAGGCCACAGGACAACCTGTGTGGAGCACATGGGAATTCCCCACACCCACCAAACCCAGGGGTCACCAGCACAGTGTGTGGAGGAGGCTGGGGCAGTTAATGCTCTTGGGATGTAGAGAGATCCCACTGTGGATGGGATTTTTGGAGAGCAGTGAAGAGTCCTCAGCAACAGTGTGGCTGAGGAACAGATTTATGAGCACCATGGTTTGGTTTAGTGATAAAATTCAGGCCTCTCGTGGACAAGCTGGCTTTGATGTGATTTCAGCAAGGCTGAAATCCTTTAAAATGCAAGCACAGCTGAAGAAATTGTGCATGCATAAAACAGAATCCAAGACACAGAGCCCACAGCCCAGCTCCTTTTGCTGTCAGTGTGTCCATCCCTGTGCTGTGGTTTGCTCAGTTGTGTGCCTTGCAGCTGAATTGTGACCCAAAACAACCCAAAATCTGACTGCACTGGGCTGAGGGAATCAGGGATTTTGTGTGCTGGCCAAAGTGCAGCGTGCCCAGGGATGCTGGTAATGGGCAGCCCAGGGATGTTGGTAATGGGCAGCCCAGGGAGGGGAGGAGCAAGGGAAGAGGGACACAGTCTTGAGCATCTCGAGGTGCCAGGAGGGAATTTCTCCTCCCCACAGCCTTGCTCTGCTCAGCAGGATGAGTTTGTCCAAAGGGCACAGCAGCATCCAGAGCTGCCCCCAGTTGCCTCAGCCTAGAGGTCATGGAGCCAGAGTTAGTCATTGCTGCCCCTGAGCTCCAGCCCCTCCATCTGGGAGCTCTCATCAAGAGGATGAGTCAAAGCAAGCTGGCAGAACTTTATCTCCAGCCTGGAGAACATTTGATTGCCTCCTGATGGGGAAAGGCAGGCAGGGAATGTGAGTGGTTTGGCTGTGGCTGGGACTGATCCAGCAGACATGGGGCTCTCTGTGTGCCGTGGTGCTGGGGCTGTGCCAGAGCCATGCAATGGGAGCACAGGGATGGATCAGCTGGGTGCTCCATCCCAGCCTCCCCTGCCTCACCCTGAGCAGCTGGGAATCCCCCACCCCAAGGCAGGTTGCTTTGTCTCAAACCAAACCATCTGCTGCTCCAAACTTCCAAACTCCAAACCAAACTTCCCTGCCCAGGGTGGGTGAAAAGCTGTGAGGTACCAGGAGCTCATCCTGCTCACCCTTTCCAGGCAGCTCCAGCGGGTACAGGAACATTTCAGAGCCCTCCATGAAAGGAGGAGACACATTTTAATTTTAGTTTTGCTCTTGCTCAAGGACGTGATGTATTTTTTTTCTCTCTGGGGACAAACCAGCAGCTGCTTGCACCCCACACCTGAAGGGAGGGGCTGGCCCAGGCGACACCGTGGTCATTGGTGACACCTTGGTGACACTCCATGTCCTTCCAGGTGCCTGGGGCTGAGCCTGGCTCCTCCTCACCCCCTGCGCTTCGTCTGGGTTGGATGAAAATGGGATCAATATGTGGTACTTGAAGGAGAGCACACAGAAAGCAGGGAATGGAGATAGAAAATACCTTTGGAACATTGTGGGCAGCTACAGATAATGAAATATATCAAGGTAGATAAGGTGGATTCTGCTTCTGCTTTGATTTTTGTCTAGAAACCACTTTAAGGTAAAGCCCATCTCACTCAGGTTTCATCCATTGCTCACTCTGATGTTGAAATATCAGTGTGAGCTGGTCTGCAGTGTGGATTCTCCTTCTCCCACCTTCCTTCCTCCAGGATGCACCAAGTTATTTTCCTTCTTTTATTCATCACTGTGATCCAAATGTGTTCATTTTAAAATACAAAAAAAGAGCAAAAAATAACCACCTCAAACCTCACAAATCTCTTGGATGTTCCAGTTCACCAATGAAATTGTTTTAAATAGACCATCTGCGAATTTTAGGCCAAAGATAGAGCAGAAAGGTGGTTAAGGCAGGGAAAATTGCCACTCAAGCTCTGGATTTTGGCATGTCAGAGGCTTGAGCACCCACCCACAAGTTCAGGCTGTGCTCTCCCAACTCCCCATCACCAGGCAGGAAGGAAGATCATCTCCAGGGGCTGAGGATGAGTCAAAGTGAATTGTTACTCAGCTTTCCAGGAAATAAAGGCTTGCAGAAAAAAAATCCAGCTGGGTCTAGGTAGGGTCATTGAGGGTGAGAAACACAAGAAACCTGAGAACTTGGAGGATTCAGTAACCTAAAACCTGCCCCATCCTTGGGCCAGGAAGATGCTGAATTTAATTAGAATTATTCTGACTGGATGACAGGATAGGAGGTGGGCAGGGTGCTCCTCCTGGGGCTTCCCACCCTGTCCTACACCACAGGGGTGGTTGGAAAAGAGGATTTGTGCTCAGAGCTCCTCAAGCACACATCTCTGTGTCCCACAGCAAGAATCAAAGCAGCCTGCTCCCCCCTGTGCACAGGAGACACAGGAGAAGGTCCCTGTGCCTTGTTCATTCCCCTCACAATGTCCTGACACACAATGGCACCTCTGGAATCTGGGAGGGTTCTGAGGGGCAATATCATGGTACATTGGAAAAAAAGTGCTGTAACTCCTGGGTTTGAACAATTTCCAGCTGGTATTGCAGGTCCTGGGGGTGCTGATTGTTCATCCCCGCTGAAAGCACCCAAAATCCCTCCTCTCCTCACTCCCCTTGGTATTGAGGGTTTTCTCCTGTTGGAGGAAGAGAGACACAGGTTTTTCCATGGTGTTTTAAAATAGTATGTGGAAATTTAGAGGCAGATGACAATCCCACACATCCCAAACCCCAGTATCACGTGTTTTCTTTCACCTTCAGCCTGGAGACTGACCCAGGACTCACAGCACTGAATTATTCCCTCCTGGGGCAGGAGGAACAATTAACCCAACCTTGATTAATTCCCTTTTTGGGCTGCTGGTGGCAGGAACACAGACACCAAAGGTGCACAAAGCCACTGAGCATTCCAAGGGTGAAGCTGTGGGTCTGGCTGAGCCTGAGGGGTCATTAAAGCCACACGAGCACATCTGGAACAAACCTGGGCTGGTGGGGGATCCACAAGGCAGCTGTGCAGGGTGCTCATCACTCAGGAAAACCATCACAGAATACATTCATTTTCATCAACCATAAACCATGTGAGAGTGGAATAGAGAGGAGGGGAAACCTTCTTCTTCTTCTTCTTCTTCTTCTTCTTCTTCTCCTCCTTCTTCTCCTTGTTCTTCTTCTTCTCCTCCTCCTTCTTCTTCTCCTCCTCCTTCTTCTTCTCCTCCTCCTTCTTCTTCTCCTCCTTCTTCTTCTCCTCCTTCTTCTTCTTCTCCTCCTCCTTCTTCTCCTTCTCCTCCTCCTTCTTCTCCTTCTCCTCCTCCTTCTTCTCCTTCTCCTCCTCCTTCTCCTTCTTCTCCTTCTCCTCCTCCTTCTTCTTCTCCTTCTCCTCCTCCTTCTTCTTCTCCTTCTCCTCCTTCTCCTTCTTCTCCTTCTCCTCCTACTCCTCCTTACTACTACTATTATTATTATTAAAGAGTATTCCCATTCTAATGTGCCATACTTATTTAGAGAATTAATGGGCTGCTCCATAAGTAAAACAGCCCTACAGCAGGCTTAGAGGGTTTTAACCCCAGACAATCCTGGGAGGATCTTCTCACTGATGTTCTGGTCTCAGCACACCTCAGAAGCCCCAAGCCCCAGACAGGAAGCAGAGAAGCAGCTCCCCAGGGAGGAGGTTGCAATGCTGGAAACAGGATTTAGCCCTCGATTTTGGAAAGCCATGAACCTGCCTCCCTTCCACCTGGACACAACTGGGGCTCCAAACCCAGCCTGAGGCAAGGCTGACCTCTGGTGCCACATCCTTGCTCTGGAAATTCAGGTATGAAATGGAATGAAGGCAGTGGATGATGGGGTTACAAACCAAAATGTAAATAAAAGTGGAGAATAAATACAGGAAAACAATATGGAAAAAAATTCTAAAGGTGGCTGAGAAATTGAATTCTTACAAATCATATCCAATCAAATTAAACCATCAAACCATGGCTCTTGATGTGCCCAGCACCAGTGGCACCAAATCTCAGAGGCAGCATCATCAGCTGATGAACCAAGACCCAGCCTGGATGTCCCTGCCCTTCCCTGACTAATAAAAATCTTCTTTTCCCACCTTTAGGGGATCCAGGGGAATTAGCATTTGCCCAGCATCACTCTCACAGCAGCCAACGCCCTGGTACTGCTGATAAATCATCCCCAGGGATGAGCTGCTGCCCCGTGGGGGAATTCAATTACAAGTTTAATTACAGCACTAAGGGGAAGGAAACCCCATTTTTAATGGGGTATTCAGGGTTTTGAGGCACCAAACCCTAAATCATCGCCACTTTTAAGGCAGGAGGGCCCTCTCGTGGCTGTGGCCGGGGGGAAGGGGAGAGCAAGGCAGCGATTGCAGATACACACTGACACATTTCGCTGCTTAATTCACTCGCTGGCCCCAAACCAAGCCCAAATCTCCCCTTTCCTCACAGGAACAACCAATTCCCTGCCGCCCCCTCACCAACCTTCACAGCCAGGATGGTTTCACTGGAGGTAACTCGGCAGAACACGCTCTGATTTAAAGCCCAGACTCTGTTTTTCTGGTAGACCTTTCCACCCACCTTATAAATGAAAACTAAATAGAAATATTCCTTTTTGCTATGGGGTGGAGTTTGATGCGGGACCCCTTCGCTCCCGCTTTTCCCAGCGAATTCCCAGGGATGGATTTCTGGTTTCCCACCGCAGGGCAGCACTGACATCTAGCGGTCTCAATTTTAGGCATTGGCGCTGCTTCATTAACAGCTCAAATAATTGTCCCAAGCGTTGAGGGCAAAAAGGAATAACCAAAACTCAGCCTGGAGCTGCAAATATGGACGTGAACCCGTTGGCAAAGAATGGAAGGGACAGCAAAGCACTGCAGGCATCCCCAAAACGGGGCGATTTTGCTGCTGCAGGGCAGGAACGTGGGTCTGTCTCATCCCGGGAGCCAAAAATCTCAGCCAAAAAACCCCTTGGGATGTCGGTGCCGGGCAGGAGCAGCCCTCGGGGAAGGGGGCCGGAGGGACCCGCAGAGCCGGGGACGTGCGGAGGGGAGCGGCGCAGAGGTTTCCAAGCTGTTTGATCAAAAGGGTCTTTAAATCACAGTGACTGGGGAGTTAATGGCTTTCACATGCTCGGGCAGCCCCTGGAAAGGCGAGCGGAGGGCGAGGTTTGGGGACGGCGCATCCCGCGAGGGGTTAAGAAGCAGAAACCCCAAAAAGCCTTGAGGCTCTCCACCTTTTTGTCGTGAAGGGCGGCCAGGTGAGGTTTTGCTCTTTCCCAGCTCGTTTTTGGGCTGGTTTGTAACGAGCCCGGCGAGGCTACGAGGAATTCCAGCTACTGTTTGCAGAGCGAGCCGCTAATGAGAACCAGCGGTGCCTCCAAGCGAAGATGCGAGCGTGTCCTCCCAGATCAAAGATGAGGCTCCGGGAGAGGAAAGCAGGGAATAAATGACATCCTGTTGCCTTACAGCCTTACCTGTCCCAGTTCAGAGCAGGGGCACCGCCCCACTGCCTCCCCTCCTGCGGGAAGGCAAAGCCCGGGGAGGTGTTGGCACCTTCCCGGGGTTTCGGGTTGGAGGAGGCAGAGGCAGGGATCGCTTTTGGCTTCTGCTCCTGGCTCTGCGCTTTTTGTGTTAAAACACAAACTGTCCCCAGCCCGAGGAAGCTGGAGAGGGAGGAAAACCCACCCGAGTCAGTGGAAAGGAGCAGCTGCAGACTGAGCTCCGTGCCAGGAGAGGAGGGGGCTGCTGAGACCAGCCAAGGCTCTAGGTTTGGGAGGACCCCATTAGACATGGAGACATGTCCCAGACCAAACCCCACCACACCTGGCCTTGCTTTCCTCCCTTCCTGCAGCTTTCTGGCCACCCAACATCTGCACTGGAAGTGTTCCCTTCCACACCTGGGTCACTGTCCACCACAAGCATCCAGAATTACTTTTAATTATTATTTCCTCCTCTGCTACAGTCACAAACCCCACACTTTAAAAAGGAGTAACCAGAGCTGTGGCCCCAGGACAGCTGCTGTTTGGAGCCAAGGCTGTGTGTTTACTATATAGGTAGGGATGTGGCTTTTAAGTGGAGATAATAATAGAGAGGGAGATGTAAATACATCCCGGAGTAAAGGGAGAGCAGCCTTTAACCCCACTGCTCATTACTCAGCCCTGGCCAGACTCTGGTTTCCCAGGAATCCTGAGCTGACAAATGCTACTTTGCTCTTTCAATTCTTTTAAGATTAGGCTGAGGGGGGAAAAAAACCCAAGTGTGGAGGAGCTGGTCCTCGGGCTGGCACTCCCAGCGAGGTTAAAGGAGCACAGCCCAAGCCCTGAGCATGGGCTACTCCCTGTAGAAGGTGCAGAAAATCAGGGCACGGAGCAGGATAGGATCCACCACCCCCAAACTGCAGCAAGGACATCCCAGGATGTTCCAGTGCCGCACAAAGGGTGCTCCAGGGGCCAGGAATTTCATGAACTAATGGAGAAGGAGGGCTCAAGAGGAAAGAAGGAGTAATATATACGTAGTGATTTCCCTCTCTCCGTGACAGCCGGTTGTTCCCTGCTTCTGAGCGGGTTCCCAGCCAGGGACAGAATGTTTCTGCCCATCTCCTGGTGTTTGCCACGCCGAGCACACAGCAGCTACCTGGATTTACAGCTCGAGGCTTTCATATCGCTGCAGGGCTTTTCCTCACTGCAAGGGAATTCAGCTGGGAATTCCAACCCAGTCCGAAACGGGGTGAATGAAGGGTTTGTAAATGAAGTCACACAACACACACAGAGAAAGAAACAAAAGAAGAGCAACAGGAGGAGCTGGCTGCATTGTAATATTCTCATAGGTATTTTCCACAAGTCTGATTTAGCCCGTTGTCTTATTCCAGCTGGAGGAAACCCCATGTGGATCCAGCTGTTGGTTCAGAGCATGGAAACTCCTTGTACGTGTGTCCCGTTGGAGTTTTCCCTGGGGCCCAAAGCCCTCTCCGTCCCTGGCTAAGGGAAGGACATGGGAACCTCCCGAGGCACCTTCTGAAACGAGATGCTCTCCAGCTGGCACGGGCCGGCTGCTTTCCAGCTGGGAAAGGATGCCGAGAATCAGCCCTCTGGAGTAAATCCTCCCGCGGTGGAGGGGGAACTCTGCCAGCCCTTCTCCCGGGCCAGGACCCCCAGAGCCTGGGAAGGATCAGACCCGCGAGGGCAGCGCTGGGGCTGAAGAAGGGGTTAATGCTGGGAGAGCAACAGGCTGGAGTTGACACTTGGAGGCAGGCGGGGCTGCCGGCGCCTGATTGGCCTCAAATCGTATCCAAAAGTGGGTTGGGGTTTCTTTTTTTTAGGTTTTTTTCCCTTTCACTAGAAAAGTATCACCAGCGACTCCGGGGTGCCGACGTGGATAGTGGGTTTGGTTTCGAAGTGCTGGCCCCAATAAATGGGGCCATTTATGTAGTGTTGCATACAACTTACACAGAAAGAGTTTGTTAAACTGTGTCAATCTGTTCTATTTGCAGTTTAGTCTAATAAATTTTAATGGATCTTTGCCTGTAGAATGATTTTTAAATTTAAGAAGTGAAGTGCACCGTAAAACGTGCTCAGATTGAATTAGAGTAGCCTGCTTTCTATTATGTGCTAATTGTTCAGATGTTTTAGAAGACAATTTTCTGGTGTTTCGTGTGGCTGGTGGGTTGGTGGTGTTTTTTGTTATCTTAACAGCCAGAAATCCTGAAGACTCCTTTTTGAAGGTTGTTACTTGTGTTTACTGCAGTGCTTGGCTAGCATATTCCAGTTCATGGTGCAAATGTTGGTGGGTCTTTGGTTTTGGTGGGTTTTTAAATTGTGAGATAACAAGAGGTTTCTCCAGTGGATGTTTTGATCATTTCCTCTCCAAATTTGATCCTATTCAGGTTGAAAGTCCTAAATGTTCTTTATTCAGTCCCTTGAAGTGGATTAGTAGAACCACATTCACAGAGCAGTGCAGGTTTTACCTACAAGGACTGAATCAGACTGACCAGAGTTATAGTGTGATGGATGGCCTTAACAAACTGGTTCCCAGCACAGGGAGCTGCTCCATGGAGAGTTCTGTCCTGTGTTTACTGCAGCTTGTAGGAGCTAAGGTCTTTGTAGTAATAAATAGTATTTGTGCTAGAGTGACTGATAAATGCCTCCAATTTCATTGCTCTGACTCCTCTCCTTTTTCTGTCCACAGCTTGTCCTGGTTGGTGACGGTGGCACTGGCAAAACAACATTTGTAAAGCGTCACTTGACTGGTGAATTTGAAAAGAAGTATGTAGGTATGTCTGAGGAAACATGTGAGCTCCAGTGTCTTACCAATGGCAGTACCAATCCATGACTCTAAATGCCCTTTTTGTTATTTGCCAGCAACTCTTGGTGTTGAAGTCCATCCTCTGGTGTTCCATACCAACAGAGGCCCCATTAAATTCAACGTATGGGACACAGCTGGCCAGGAGAAGTTTGGTGGCCTGCGTGATGGCTACTACATCCAAGGTAAGGTCTGGGGGGGACAGTTCTGTGTCTCCTGGAGCTCAGTCCTTCATTCTGCTCGGGTTGGCCATGCTGTCAGTGATGAGCTGGCATAGAAATATTCCAGCTCCTTATGTAGAGAGGATAATGTCCTTTCCCAGACAGTGTGTGCTAATGTGGGAACATGATAAATTGTGTTTCAGGGTGTGATTGTGGGCTTTGGTATTAATGGAACTGAGGCACCTTTAATGACAGATAGTACTGATGGCATTTGGTGGTTAATGGGGGAAGATGTGTGCTTCAGTAAGGGCAGATTTTTGTCTGCCTTGCTGTGCTCAGGCAAGGGCTTGGAACACAGAAACTTTAAGTTTTCAACAGTGTGAGGAAGCTGGACACCTCCGTGCCAGAGCCTGTTTGTCCTTCTGAAAAAGTGCAGACACTGTTCCTTACTTCTGCTTGGTAAAGATCTGTCCTGTGCTACTTCACGGACCTGCATATCTTCATAAGAATAAGATATAATAAAGTGGTTTTGATTCCTTGAGAAACTGCTCTAGACAAGAGCAGCCTGAGATGTGGAGCACAGGCTCTCAGCCTACCTCAAAGCCTCATTAGTGTGTCTGAGATGAGTTAAATAGGTTTTGACAGATTCTGCCAGATATTGGGGCAAATCTAAGCTGGCTTCTATGTATTCTCACATGGTGCAGCACTGTGTTCCTCAGTGATGCAGCTGAATTAGTAAAAGCTGGTGTGACACAGGGCAGCACAGATGGGAGGTGACAGCTGTGGGACTCGTGCACTGACCTTGTGAACAGAACAGGAGCTCTCAGTGATGCTGAGAGGGAAAAGTTAATGCAGGTGCTTGACCCTCATCTGGGATATCTCTGGGTTCACTCTTGTCTATCCTGTGGTGCAACTTAAATTACTCCTGGTGTAAGTTGACGTTCCCTCTCTTGCAGCTCAGTGTGCCATCATCATGTTTGATGTAACATCAAGGGTTACCTACAAGAATGTACCGAACTGGCACAGAGATCTGGTACGAGTATGTGAAAATATCCCCATAGTGTTGTGTGGCAACAAAGTGGATATTAAGGACAGAAAAGTCAAGGCAAAATCCATTGTGTTCCATAGGAAGAAGAATCTCCAGGTAAGCCAGGAGGAGTGCAGTTGGTTGGGTGTGCAGAGCGCAGCTGGGTAAAATTCAGGGCAGGAGAAGTGGTGATGTTCAGGATGGTCATCACTGGCCTGGAGCAGAAGCTGTGCTGGGCTCTAAAAGGCCTTGTGTGCCTTTGGCTTTACCTGCTTAGTTTCATTCCAGGGCAGGGTTGGGACTGCAGGAAATCACAGGAGAGGGATACAGTCACTATTGCCTCCTGAAGGTTTTATCCTCCATGAAGTTTGATAACCTTGCAGTTTACAGGTTCTGCCTGAAACTGCTTGTTTCTAGACACTTAAATCATAACTGCTTGTGAATATGCAAACAAAAGCTGTGCAGTCAAAAGGAAGGCAGAAGAGTTGATTCTGTGTTAATCTTGGTATGTCCTAAACATTAGAGGGTTTTTAAACAATGTCTAATGTGTACTTTTTTTCAGTATTATGACATTTCAGCCAAGAGTAACTACAACTTTGAGAAGCCTTTCCTGTGGCTTGCTAGGAAGCTCATTGGAGACCCCAACTTGGAGTTTGTTGCCATGCCTGCCCTCGCCCCTCCTGAAGTGGTTATGGACCCAGCCCTGGCAGCACAGTACGAGCAGGACTTACAGGTCAGTGCCACGGGGGGGAAACAGCTGCCTGGGGCCTGGTGTCACTGCCAGGGCACAGAGGACAGTTCTCAAGTGTCACTTGTTTGTTGCAGATTGCTCAGACCACTGCACTGCCAGATGAGGATGATGACCTGTGAGGGATGAAGCTGGAGCCCAGCGTCAGAAGTCTAGTTTTATAGGCAACTGTCCTGTGATGTCAGTGGTGCAGCGTGTTTGCCACTTTATTATCTAGCTGAACAGAACATGTGCTTAATCTTTGGGATGCTGAAAGAGATGAATGGGCTTCGGAGTGAATGTGGCAGTTTAAAAAAAAACAAAACAAAATGAAAAAAAACCAAAACAAAAAACCTTCATATTTTGGACCTGCATATTTAGCTGTTTTTTGGACTGCAATTACGTCCCCTTTTGAGTTTCAAATATAAGACTGCTGCAGTCACATCAGAGTGTTAAGTGGAAAATCTTGTTTCTGTCATTCCCATTCTTTTGTTTAGGTAATAAAGTTGTATTTCAAGTATCTCCAAACAAGTGAACTTCCATGCATTGTTAGGAAAACTGTTCAAAGTGTCTTCTGTTCTTCATTTGAGGGTAATACTTGATTGTCTACTACTGCATTTCTCATTCTGTTTTCCTCCCTGCTTCTCATATTATGCTCCTCTTGCTAATTCAGAGCTAACAGTTAACCTTTGCTTTTTTATTGGTGCCCAGAACTGCAGCCTGTGAGGCTGAACTGGCAATGCCCAGTGCTGCAGGGAGTGTTGGTGCTGCAGAGCACGTGCTGCTGCAGCTCTGCATGTGCTGCAGTTCAGCCCCAGCCCCTCACTGTTACACCCTGTCCCACAGGAACCTTCAGCTGTGTTTTTAGCAGCCAGAGGCAAATGGCAGTCAGGCCTGTGGACTGACTTGAGCTGTGTCTGCATGGAACAACAGTAGAGCTACAGCTGCTTAAACAATTCTGAGCATCTTCAAACTCACTAACCAGAAAACAGCCCTGGTTTGAGCTGAAAGGTTCTTGCCTGCCCAGTGGTGTATTAACTGAAGCCACAGTGATCTAAACATCTTCTAGACTTTACTGTAACTGCACCAAGTTCTTAATTTGAAACTGGCTTATTACAGCACAAATGGTGGAAAATGTCAAATTTTAACACTACCTTGTAGAGATGAATCTTGGTCAATATTAGTACTGCTAGTAAGCAAAACTTAAGTTTAGGAATTTTTTTTCAGTAGTGTTTGAGTACATGAAGTCTTGAACTCTTCAGTTTTGTATTTTTGGTTTCTTAATAAAGTGGAGCATTTCATTTATTCCTTTTAACTTGCATGTTTGTGTACATAAATTACTTCAATACTCAACTTTTGCTGCCCGGTAACAAACACTGGACTATGATTATTGTGCAGTATTGCTGTAAAGGAGTAGCTTTTAGGTTAGTTCAGTTTGGGAATTCTTGAGGGGTTGGGTTTTTTGGTTTGTTTTTTTGGCTACTCAGAAGCTGACTGGAAGCTCCTGGATGAAAATGAGGAGTGTTGTACACTCAGTGTTTGTAAAGGGACAAACTCCCACTTAATGTTTCATTGGCTCTTCCTGCTGCATCATCCTGCTCTAACTTGTGTTGTAGGCTTTGCCTGTAGTGTCACTAATTCCTGTGCAGGTTGTGGTTAATCCTGCTGCCTTGGCTGCTGCTGCTTTGCTCCATGTGCTGTGGTGGCTTTTGTGTCCTCAGGCTCTCACTTCTGGAAAACAGCTGCTCAAAAACAGGCTGGAACCTTGTGTAGCTCTGCAGTGTGGCCACACTGAGGAGAGAAGGCAGCAGCCCTGGAGCTGGGTCTGTGTGGTCCCACAGTGTGTCACTGGTGTCACCTTTACCCTCACCTGCCTGACACGGGCCCTGGCCTTGCTGTGGCTCCTGCAGAGGGAAAAAACCTGCCTGGGGACTGCTCTGACTGCTGGGAGCCTTGCTCTGTGATCTTCAGGGCACCCCCCAAGTCCAAAAATGTCCAGCTCTGAGATAGGTAAGAATACTCCTCCTGCTATCAAGGAATCTCCTCAGTTTGCCACACTTTGGGAGTGGAGTAAAGCCCATGTGCAGCACTTACGTTTAGTTCTTGTTAGTATTTGATTTTAAATAATGCAGGGAGCCTTAAATGCAGAGTGCTCAGCTCAAGTTCCTTCTCTATAACCATTCTGAGGAAGTTTTCAGTAGCTGAGTTTAGAGAAAACAAAACCTGCTTAGTGGAGTAAAGAGGAGAATTGAAGTTGTGTTCAGTGACCCTGTTTACTGCAGCCACACCAGTGCCAGGGCCGAATGGAGACAAATCCTCCCCTGCCCTGGTGTCCCAGTGTTCTGTGCCTGGCCCAGGTCCCTCCCTGCTGGATTCTGTGTCCCTGCACCCCTGGGGACTTCCCCCAGAGCTCTGGGCTCAGGCTGTGCTGGCAGGGAAGGCAGAGCCTGCTCTGAGGGCCCTCAGCAGCACCAGGGGCTGGGCCAGTCCCTGCTCCTTTTCCAGGACAAAGCTGGAGCTGTGTTTGTCTGGGCCCTCAGAATTCTCACCAAAGCAGCTGGAGAATGTGCAGAGCAGGTAACGCCCAGGCAGGAACGCGGTGGAGGAAATGTGCTGCTTGCTGGGCCTTGCCCAAGGAGAGTTAAAGCCTCAGGAATGCTGGGGCTGTCCTTGCCCCTCAGGATTTCAACAGAAAATCTTTTTTTTCCTCTTCAGAAACACTGGGTAGCACTTGTCTGCAGCACTGGGAATCTCTGTGCTGAGGAGGGTGAAGACTGTGTCTCTTGTACCTGCAAATTAAAACACATCAGAATTTGTCTTTTCCCTGCAGAAATGTGTTTGTTGTGCTGCTGTTACAGTCTGAGACTGCTGGGAGACACCTCTGCCCTCACCTTCCTGAAATACATGCATGGTTTGATTGAAGCCAGTCCTTTGCCTGCACTGGCAGTTCTGGCCCCTTCCTCACCTGAGTTTTGGCAACACTTTTCTGCTCCTCTTAGGCCAGGAGTGGTGTCCATGTCTTACAGGTACCTGACATGTTTAAATGGCTTTGATCCCTCCTTTCAGCAGGGAGCATTAATTTATACCCTGGCTGTGGTGAGTGTGTTGGGTTATTTCAGAGTGCAGCAAATGAATAATTCTGCCCAATTTATATGTGAAAGAACTGTCTGGGACACATCACCTGGAGGTTTTGCGGGGCTTAAACCAGCTGTGAGCAGTTCTTAGCTCACGGAGTGAACAGTTCTGATGGAATTTATTCTTTAAAGTAACTTTGTCTGGGGGATCAGGGGTTACTGCAGAATTCTTTTTTTCCTGATGCAGCAGGTGGGATTCTCTGAGCGGACAGGGGATTTTGGGGTGGTTCTGGGGGGATTTGGGGCTGATTCCGGGCCAGTTCCAGGCTGGAATGAGCTCCTGCTGCAGCAGATGGGATGATCTGAGCAGACCAGGTGATCCCGGGGAGATTTTGGGATGATTTGGGGGTGACCCCGGGGCCATTTTGGGGTGATTCCGGGCTGGAAAGAGCTCCTGCTGCAGCAGACGGGATTATCTAAGCGGATGGGGTGATTTTGGGGCGATCCCGGGGTGATTTTGGGGTGGTCCCGGGGTGATTTTGGGGTGATTCCGGGCTGGAAAGAGCTCTCGCTGTAGCAGGAGGCATGATCTGAGCATACGGGGTGATTTTGGGCGATTCCCGGCCGGTTGCGGCCGTTCCGAGCCCCTGGCCGGACCCCGCTGTAATTCCTATTTCGGCCACGCGGTGGCGGCCTCAACCCGCGCGGTGCCGTCCCCTCCGGAAATGGATTTCCCATCGATTTCCCATCGATTTCCCATCGATTTCCCATCGATTTCCCATCGATTTCCCATCGATTTCCCATCGCTTTTTCCATCGCTTTTTCCATCGATTTCACATTTTCACAGGTGAAATCCACCAGAAGAGCGAAACGAGCCCAGATCGAGCACTGCAGGTGGAGTTCTTCATCCTAACACAGTTAGCACAGCAAAGCCCAGGCACTACCATCATCTTTCCCACGATTCATCAAATTTATGTTGAAGAACTGTTAAAATCGGAGCTTATAGCATGAAAACAGCCAACATATTGATAACTGACATTGAACTGAACTATGGCTTCACCTGGGGAAAAAAAAAATCCATTAAATACTGATCAGATAATGTTACAAAGCAAAAATGTGGGGAGGAACATTGTAAGCAGGAGAGGAAGATGCTCCTGACAGAGCCCCAGCTCTGAGGCTGCGCTGGTGGAGGAGCAGCTCTGTGGTGCTTTTCTCTGCCACCCTTAAAAACAGACTTTGAGCAACAGGTGAGAGATAAATACAATTTACGCACATGGGATATTCTGTGGTGCAGTTTGAAGTTCAGCCAAGGGCAGGCATTTTCCTGTGGCCAGTTTGGGATCCTTCCAGCTGAGTTTTGCCAGTTTTGGGGGTGCAGCCCCTTCCAGCAGGGCTCTGACCCTGCCCTGGCACCTGAGGCCTGTGCTGGCCCTGCAGCCTCAGCAAAGCCCAGCAGATAATTCAGCAGATAATTCACTCTGGAGAACACTGCACTGTCTGCTTTGGTAAATCACTTTCCAGGACTATTTCTGTTTTAATTGCCAGCTGTGGACTGGAGAGTGGCTCCTTGTGGTTCACCACCAGCACAGGATTAATGGTTTTATTCTCTCTGAGTGAAAAATCCTACTCCTAAATACACAGCACATATCCCTGGCTGTAGCAAATCTGACACGTGGAGTTTTGTAATGCCATTTCCACAGGTGCTGGCCTGGCTACAGAACTGTTTATCCCATATTTAACTCCACACATTGATGTGTGGGTGTTCCTTGGTGTTTCCGATCTCCTGCTCTTCATCCCAGCTGACTTTGCATACGCTAACAAAGTCTTAGAGCCCAAAAGGGAAGCACTTAATCTCTTTAAAAATCAGTGTTTCTGACTAATTAAAAGGGATATTAATCAGGTTGCATCAATCGTCTTCAGCTCAATGACATCTGAAAATGACATTTCTTTAAGGAGCCTATGGAAATCACTGAGAGATTGACAAATCCTCTAGAAAAAGAAAGAGGGATTTCTTTGATCTCCATATCCTATCCATTTTCATAGTCAAAATCACATTTTGAATGGTTGATTTTCTTCCAGTTTACTTCCCTGCAGTGTGCATTAAGTGGCAGATCCAAATGGGAATTTTTAAAATTTCATTTATTGTTTTGACAATATGTTTTTAGGCAGTTCCACGATCCCAGGGTGTGTCTTGTCATTTTGGGATCTTGGGGATGACTGTTTCAGCAGACAGATGTGAGTGATTATTCAGATTATAAAGCAGCAGAGTGAGGCCCAAACCAAAGGAATCACAGGGGCTGAGGGAGGCCATGGAGGAGATTCTCTGCTGGGTTTGGGTTTGTGCTGGACCCAGAGCCAGGACTCAGCTCCTGAAATTACCTGACTTGCTCTGGAATTCAGTTTTCAGGCCTTTGAATTAGTTAGTGAGCTGCATTTCAGATTTGATGACTCTTCAGATTTTAATCAGAGTGTGGATTTGGGACATTCTGCCAACCCTTCAGCCAGGTCTGGTCCTGTCCCCACCCTCTCACTGCTTTGGCCACTTAGGGCTGAAATAGGAAACTCCAAAAGCCAGAACTGTGTCAGTGCCCAGAGGGTGAGGAATCTTTGGGATAAATGTCTGTAGGAACCCCAGATGTTCCTGCTGAGGAACATTTCAGTGCCTGCTGCCTTCTCCTGGTGAGCTTCTCTCAAGGTGCCCACAGGAAACCTCCATGGAGCTGCTTTTACCCCAGAGAGCAAAAGGCAAATCTGTGAAACTGTGAGACAAAAGCTGGCACAAATCCCAGAGGCAACATTTATCATGGTTTAGGGATTATTCATCATTATCCTGTAATATTATAAATATTATTTTAATATTTGTGTAATTAAGGAGATCTGACTACCTGAATGATCCCCAGACATACCCAGTTACAGACAGTGGCTTCTGGCAGAAAGGCTTTGGTTTAATCTCATAAAAAAAGGATTTGTAAAACATTTTATTCATACAATTATCCACTTTTACATCAGCTTGACATTAAGGCTCAGATAATCAAAGATTTGATTAAATTAAATCTTTGGGATTGGCACAAAATCCTAAACTACTTTGCAAAAATCTGATGTTTCCTTCATCGTATGGAGTGAGATGCTCAGGGCACTGCCAAGATGCAGAAAACATCCAGTGAGCAGAAAATAGACAATAAAAGAGCTGATCCAATAACCATCAGTTAGGAACTGGGACCTCATTTAGGGAAACTTTAAATGTATAATTTATGGTATGGTTTTATCTACCTGCTTAATTGGTCTTTGATCATCAGTGCCTGAAAGTTTTCATAAGGAATATCTATATATAAATATATTAAATCAGCTTAATGTTACATATGTTGTACAATAAAAGTATTTTCACTTGATTAGGCCTAAATTCTATTGCCAAAATCATGTATTTTGTTTTCTGGCATCAACCAGCAACTTCTCATATCCTTAATTAGAAAAATATTTTTCCATGATAGTGTTGGCCTCGTTGGATTAACTCCAGGCTCTGTGTTTGTTTTCTCTCCCCAGGCTGGGCTGTTCCCTTTGTCCTTCCCAGTGTCAGCCCAAAGGAGATTTCATGGGATGCTCTCCTGACCTGGTCCCTGGCTGAGGAGTGGGACCAAGATATCATTAATTACTTGTTCCAAACATGGTTAATTACCTGATCCCCCCTGGGGAGTGGGGCCGGGTCCTTCCATGCCCCCTGATAGGGAATTTTGGAGGGTATTCAGAGGGTATTTAGGGTATTTTGGAGGCTGTTGTGGGTATTAAGGGTATTTAGGGAATTTCAGAGGCTGTTGTGGGTATTCAGAGGGTATTTAGGGTATTTTGGAGGCTGTTGTGGGTATTTAGAGGGTATTTACGGTATTTCAGAGGCCGTTGTGCAAGTGAGACCTACAAAACCCCAATTCCTGCTGCCTCTAAGGGTTTTTTGAGCCCTTCCGTCAGGAGAACAGAACTTGTGTGCTGCAAACCTCAAGGAAAAGCACAACTCAGCCTTTTCTGACCCATCCCCATCCACTGCACCAATTCAGATTAATATGATGATATTGTAAATAATCGATTTTTTGCCCTTTTTTTAAAAGCAAAATTCTTGTGGCTCTAAGTGAGGTTTGTATTTTTCTGCTTTCCCCCGAGACCAGCGGCTCCAGTGTTGTTGTACCTCAAGTGGATCTCCCGTAATTGGCCAATTAGTGTCGCCCATTACCACGATTTGATTGTAACACATCGAGGAAAAAGAGAAGAAAACATTCTTCAGTCTCTTTGAAGGTGATGCAGCTGGCAAACGATTTTTCAAAGTGCAAATGTGACCAAATTGCACCTCTGTACATCTGAGCAGCTCCCCGAAGCAAAGGACAGATGAATGAGTTTACACAGCTGTGGGGTGATTTGTGTGAGTGACTTAAATAAAATCCTCTCTACAAGTGCTTAGCGGGGCTGTCCATTACCAGGAGAGTTCACAGTAAAATATGAGTGGATGAGTGTTGATGTATCAGCTGGAATCACTTCTTAACAATCCCTGTTACTGACAGACACTTTGGCCACAGAGGTATTTTAATCCAAAATATTTATTGATGTGTTAGTAGAGACTGTGATGGGAAAGAAGTTTTACAAAATCTATTGATTAACAAGATACTCCTTCCTAAGATGTTTGCTGGAATATTTCAGTCCCAGTTATGCACCAGCTCTCTCATGGTAAATTGGTGATTCTAGTGAAAACAAGGGAAGAAAACTGCACTACAAATTGTTTGTCTTGTACAGGGTCACACGTTCTCTCAGTGATTATCCCTCTGCTGGATTCAGTCGTCAGCTGCAAAGGTTCCTGACCTGGGGTCATTTGTCCTGGCCTGGTAAATGTCACCTGCAGCCTCGGCTGCTTTTGTGTTTCAGTCCCTTTTTCACCCTGAATGAGCAGCAGGTGAGCAGGGCTGTGGGCTGATTGTCACCTGCTGGGCCAGTGTCACCTGTGCTGGGCCACTGTCACCTCTGCTGGGTGACACTGACCTGTGCTGGGCCACTGTCACCTGCTGGGCCACTGTCACCTCTCCTGCGACAGAAATTCTGGGCTTGTTCCAGGGCCCCAGCCCTGCTGTCCCTAGTGCTGTCCCAGGGCTGTTCCAGGGCTGTCCCCAGTGCTGTCCCCAGTGCTGTCCCCAGTGCTGTCCCCAGGGTTGTCCCCAGTGCTGTTCCCAACTCTGTCCCCAGGACTGT
>JBBMKD010000044.1:13739672-13756642 GCA_037834095.1 Argya squamiceps
GCTGTCCCCAGTGCTGTCCCCAGTGCTGTCCCCAGGGTTGTCCCCAGTGCTGTTCCCAACTCTGTCCCCAGGACTGTCCCCAGCCCTGTCCCCAGTGCTGCCCCCAGCCCTGTCCCCAGGACTGTCTCCAGTGCTGTCCCAGGACTGTCCCCAGGACTGTCCCCAGCCCTGCACCCCTCTGGGCTGTGCTGGGAGCAGTCTGCTTTTTTTCAGGTTGTGTTTCCAGAGCATCACAGGAATAAATTCAGAATTTGTCTCTGCACATTATCTCCAGTGCCTGCTCGCAATTTGCTGTTTCCACAGAAATTTCTGGCACTGAACTTGTTTGCTTGGATTCTCACAATTGTTTTGGTAAGCATATCCTTTCCCTTGACAGGCCCCTCTTGGCAAATATTTCAAATTCCTCTTTCTCTTCTTACATTTTGATTTTTTCTCAGGATTTTTAGCTGCAGCTCTAATAATTTCTAAGAATGGCTCCACTTGTCACTATATGACACAGAATTTGTAGGGTTTACACAGAATTCCTCTTCTCTCAGGATATCGAGGAGGTTGTGGCCAACATTAATGAGGGAGGAAGTCTCAAAAAAGCTGGAGGGAAATGAGCCAAAGCCAGGCTGGTTAGCACCACATTTGTGTAGGAACTGAAATTCAAAAATTCAAAATTCTTCTTTGATTGGCCCTAAATCAGGATTAAGAACAAAACTCACATTTTATTTCAATACTGAATTTTTTGTTGAGATATTAGCATGTTATGGTTCTGATTTGTAGTTTCTGATATTGCCCACATCACCTTGAAGTGGCTGGTGTGAGGATGAAGACAGGGTTGATAGGGAAATGCAGGGAAGAAATAAACAGGCAGTAGATAGGTGTCAGATTTCCTTGGAAAGTTTCTCTCGTTGTTCAGAGGTGTCTGAGCTGTGACCAAACACCCCCAAACAAAGAGACACCCCCAAACAAACATCCCCAAACAAAGAGACATCCCCAAAGAGACACCCTCAAACAAACATCCCCAAACAAACACCTCCAAAAAGACACCCCCAAACAAACATCGACACCCAAACACCCCCAAACACACACAAACACTCCCAAACACACACACACCCCAAACAAAGACACCCCAAACACCCCTAACAGACACCCCCCCAAACACACAACTCCACACAAACACACACACACCTGCAAACACCCCCAAACAAAGAGACCCCCTCAAACAAAGAGACAAACAAACACAAACACCCCCAAACACACCCCCGCACAACAAACTCCCCTCCGAACAAAGACACCCCCCCACACACAAACACCCCCAAACACACACCCACCAACACTCCCAAACAAACAGACACCCACCCCCACACAGACCCCCACGCTCGGTGTCTGTGACCCCCCAGGTGCGGGTTTGGGGCCCCGCTGTCCCCTCGTCCCGCCCCCGGCCCCGCTCCCACCGCCCGCCTGCTCCGGGACCGCGCGGGGTGGGGATGGACTGCAACAGAAATAAACAGAAATATAAACAGAAATAAACAAACACAAATAAAGAGGGGAAAAAAAGAGCAATAAAGAGAAATGAAGAGGGTCCGGAGCCGGACAGAGCCGTGAGGAGGAGGAGGAGGAGGAGGAGGAGGGCCGTCAGGAAGCGCCTTTCAGCACAACTCCAGCTGCCTCCAGACCTCTGACAGAGGAATCAGGGAAAGAATCACGGGGGACAGTTGCAAACAGGAGCTTCTCCAAACAGATCGGGATAAAGTTCTTCGGGAGGCAGCACAACTTCGGGCTGCCTTGGAGCGAATTTCTGTGGATTTCCCTCTGGTCGCTGGGCTTTATTGAGAGTTAAATGAAGATATCGAAGGGTGAAGCAAGCAAACACTACTTGGAGGGTCTCGGAGGATGTTTTGCCATCACTGAAGGAATGGACGTTTTGAACCTGCATGGAAAATGTCCTTTTTAATACCAGAAGTTGCAAAGGAAAACTAATGATTGAAATCTTACAGGAATTTGATTTCAACTGTATTTTTAACCTTAAATAGACCATGGAGAGTTTGTTATCTCTGCTTTGTTGCCATTATTCTCTGCTGATTTTATTTCAGCAAAAATATCAGGTAATGTTCTGAATCTGCTCAGTATTGAGATGTTCTTGGGTTCCTCTTGGCAAGTTTTGCCTCACCGTGTCTCACTCTGTGATGTTTTATGTGCAGGTGTACGGAAACTATTCCCAGCTACCCAAACACCCAGGTAAGGAACACTCTATTTGCATTTTATGACAGTGGACTGAAATATTTATTTGCGCTTTTTTTGCAGTTTTTTTTTTTAAAATTTCCTTAGTATCCCCAAAGAAACTGAGCCCATGTTTGAACGTCAGCTCTGCAGTAAAGATGTAACAGTCCAAAGTTCAGACTGTCCCAGTCACTGTGAGTTCAGTACCCTGCTGTTGAATGTTCTGAACAGAAACACATTTGGAGAAAAATGGCTTGTACTGGATATGTGGAGAAGTCCTCTAGATACTTTCCTTGAGTGCAAGTTTCAGAATCAAATCTCCTCAGAGAGTATTTTATTTTTCCCCTCGATGTTCAGCATTATGGATTCAGTGATTTCAGTTGGCTGTGCCAGCTTGTACACTTTGCAGTGCTCTGGCATTCCCTCAAGTCCTCTCCCCTCCTCCCAGCCCTCACACTTGGCTTTAAATCAGCTACAGAGCAGATTAAGGATTTCTCATCTGTTTCCAATGTAAAAAACCCTCAGAGCTCATAAGGGTTTCTGTGTGTAACTGCAGAATTCCTATTTATATAAATAGTTTAACCTCAAGCCTCATGGTGGTGTACAAGTACAGCTTTACTGCTCTACTGTCCATGTGTTGCTTTGTGCTTTTCAGTTTTAACCACATGGAATTATTCTGTAAAACAGCTACGGGGAAAGGCCACGTCTGTTACAGGAGAGGCTTCAGCCTGGTTCATTGCTTTTGCTTCACCTTTGCTCCAAACCAAGAACAGGACCCTCTTTCCCAAAACACGGGTCCCTGGGTGATGGAACACAGGGGGAATCCCTCCTGCCATGGGTGGAGCTCCCCGGGGCGGGTTTGTGGTGCGGGGTGTGGGGCCATCCGCCCGGGGATGCTCCCTGCCTTTGAGCCGGGCTCAACAAACCCTGGGCTCTCCTCTGAGCCGGGCCCTGGCCTCTGGAAAGGGTTTTGTGTTCAGGGCAAACACGTGTTTGCCTCCAGAGGTCTTGGCTGAGTCTGGGTTGTCTGGAATGCTCAGATTGTGTTCAGTGTGTGCTTGTTGTGGTTCCCTGTCCCCGAGGCTGGCAGTGTCCCTGTCCCTGTCCTGGCACTGGCAGCTGTGCCCTTCTCTGTCCCCCGAGGAGATGGGGAACCACAGGACCCCAGACATTTCCGGGAGACATCCCCCCACCTTATCTGGCTGTGCTCTGTTCCCTCTCGGAAGGAAAACCTCTATGACAACGGCAAACATTTAGTTAGGTGGGCTAAGAATAGGTCCTGAATTAATGAATCCAATTATGAATCATTTGTTAGATATCTCTGGTATAGTTGACTTTGGAAGAAAGTCTGAGTAGTTCTTGTGTCCCCACAAGGCGCAAAACTTTGAGTTCTGTTTCCTCAGGTCTGTAATTGCTTGTTGAGGAGTTTAGCAATTTTATCAACTTGGCACTCCAAATAAAAAAAACAAATCTTAGGATCCCATCTGTGTCCAAATAAAAAAATAAATCTTAAGCTCCCATCTGTGTCACGCCCCAAGCTGTGCCATGAGGATGGAGGCCATCAAAGGTCTCTCCAGGGTGGGCATTGGGCACTTTAACAAAGTTTTTGCACCTTCATATCCATGGTGCAGAAATCTGCTGTGTGTCCGGGACATTAAAGTGACAGAGCAAGTATCAAACAGGCAATGACTCTGTTCTGATCCCAGAAATGAAGAAAGGTGTGGAATGAACTGCAGGGGCCAGAGGACACTGCTGTGACTTGGGTTACTTTGCACGTGAGGTGTGGGGACATTTGCTGGGGTTTGGCAGCTGAAGTGGGGTTTAACAGACTTTGTCAGCTTCACACCTCAGTCTCCTGGCAGATTTCTTGGGAATGAAAGCTGATTGTGGGGCAGAGAAGAAGAGATGGTGTAAGATGAACCCTCCTCTCCTTGTCCCTGTTATCCTCTGTGTGTCCCCACCTCTCCCCCCCAAAGAAAAGCACATCAGACTAGAAGGATGATGTTCCATGATGGTGCATCCATGGAAAAAACTTCTGTTTATCTGTGTCAGCTCACCCAAACTTTCTTAGCTGTAAGACATGCTAAATTTATTTTATCACATCTGATTAAATGAATTGTTTTGAAAACAAAGGGTTTCCTGCAGCTAGAAAGACAGTAAGAAATTACAATTCATGTTTTTCTACACTATTAATGCTCTACCCTTAAAATAGAATTGTTATCTTAACAGGAGATTTGGTTGTTTTGGGCAGCCTGCTGCTGGTTAGGTTTATGTGACTCCACATCCCAAAATTTGTTCAAGCTCTGGTCAGCCAGACTGTGCAGGCAGGAATGCCAGTGGAGACCTGCAGGTGTTTGCCCTTGTCAGCTTCTCCACCTGTTGCTAAGGAGAACTTAATGATGGAAAACCAAATGTTTCCTCAGCCCCAAAGGCTTGTTCTGGTTTTGGGGTGGTGGTGAAAGTTCTGGAGGAAGAGCTGTTACTGGATGGGGAGCTGGGAGCCCTTCCATCTGCTGCTTAATGTTCTGGAAGCTCTTTCAGGAAAATCCAACTCCTTGGAGGAGGCAGGAGCTGTGATATTTGCTGTAGAGCTGAGCATTCTCTCGTGTGTTCCCATCCCAATGCTCTGGGCTCTCCAGATTTCTCAGTAAAATCTGGAAATTGCTCTGAAAATGTCAGTAAAATCTGGAAATTGCTCTGGAATGACTCCTCAGCTGTTGCTTCAGTGAGTGCTGCCAGATACACGAGCAGAGATTTAGTCAGAGATTGCTACACATTTTAAGTGCAATTAAAATGAAAATTAGTTGAGATTTAAAAGCAGGTTTTCTGCGGTGGTAATCAGTGATATGGCTTTAATCTGCTCGGCTGCTTTGATTTATGGTCTCGCTTGTGTGCCACGCTTGATTTACATAAAATATTTTGGTTTACTTAACCTTTTGACCTCTTTTATGGTTATTTTCTGTGGAGACTTGTTACATACCTTGTTGGTCTTTTATTTAACAATCTTTTAACCTGTGTTTCTTGAAAGGGTTCAAAGTCCTGGCATCAGCTTCCCATTACTGGCCACTGGAGGATGTGGATGGAATTCACGAGTTTCGGGACACAAACGGAGGTAGAAGGAGCATTCCCTGACAATGGCAGGAACACGACTCTCTGAGCCTGGCTGGGATCAGAGGGGGCAGCAGGAGATGAGAAAGGGGTTAACTTTTGTAGCTCAGAAGTTGAGATTTTTTCCCCAGTTAATGTTTCTGCAGGGCTCCCATATCCAAATGATGCGGTATTTGTGAGCTGATTTTTATGGAGCATTCTCCGAGGTTTTATGGGCTGTCGGAGCATTGCTGAGGTTATAAAGAGAAAAGGTTTATGATCCAAAGAGTCATTGAAATCCCATTGTTATTAGTTGCTTTGGTACACGCACAGCATGCTCTAGCACACTCAGGGTCTGAGATCTCTGGCTCTGCCAGCGGGGAGGATTTCTCTTTCCCTTTGATTTTGGGAGGAGTTAAATGCCCAAGCTCCTCATGCACTTTTGAACGTTGCATGTGGTGTCTGCAGAAAGAGAAGTCTGAGCTCTCAGCTGGATACCCCTCACTCATTTTTATCTGCTTTTGGGTATTTCCTTTACAGCAGTGTTGCAGCATGAGTTCGTATTAACTCCCTTCTTTTTCCAACTGGGTGAAACCAGGAGAGATTTGCTGAGGCAAAGCTCTCAGTGCTGTGCCAGGGTCAGCTCTCAGGACTGTGGGGTCAGAGGGAAAAGGACTCTGAGGGGCTTTTCCAGGGGCGTGTGGCTGCTGCAGGGAAGGAGCTCCAGACCCTCTGTCCCCTCAGAGTCCTGCTCTTTCCCTCTGTGCCCTCAGAGTCCTGCTCCTTCCCTCTGTGCCCTCAGAGTTCTGCTCCTCCCAGATGAGAAGTCCAGCCCAGCTCTGCCCCCTCTGGGGCTCAGAGTCCCTCAGGGGTGTCCACATGAGCTGTTTTATCTCTGCTGCACTCTGGCAGTTCCAGACTCTGCATCCCCAGAGCTCCTCACACAAAGTCTGCTTGGGTGCTCCCCAAACCCGTGGGCCAAAATGACAACATCAGTCTCTGCTCCTAAGTGGGGAAAAAGGTCCATAAATATTGAAATCCCTTCATTGTAGAGGTGCTCAAGTATTTTAAGCCTAAACTTTGACCCATCTTTCCACAAAATTTCTGAGAGGAATGAAATTGACTGGCCAGAAATATATCTGGGCAATATTCTGCTTCCATTAGGAGCTGATGGCAGCACTCCCACTAACTTCAATAGAATAATAATTTGGCTTACTAAAGTTGCCACATACGTTCTCTCAAAGTGTGTTAAAGCAATTTTCTGACCCTGGACTTCACATGGTTTCAAAAAGAGTCAAGTGCTGGATATCTAGCACTGTTCTGGCAATCATGTTACAGCAAAGCTGTTTTGAAAGTGCTTGGAAATTATATATATATAATATATATATACACACATATTATATATGTTATATATGTTATATCTGCTATATATATTTTATATATTATATATACATATATATAAAATAGAGCTCTTGGAAAAGGACAATCGATGTTGGATTGTTTTTCAAATTTTGTTTAATTTTATTTCAGCAAAATTCAGAAATATTTTCAGTATCTTGGAGGAGAGAAAGCAGAGCAGATGAGGTTCCTGATCCTACAAACCTTCACTTGCAGGAAAGGGACTGGCTCACTGAGCAATCTCTTAACTCCAGTTATGACACAGTGTTAAAGATATTTATAAATGAACCAGCTGCAGGAATTTGCTAGGAGAATCTGGTGGATTTTGTCTTACAATTACTGGCAGGGCATATCAGTGGCCAGAGGACTTTGTCTCTGCAGTGCAGCTCTGACAATGTTGAATTCTCTCCTCAGTGCTGCACTGGAAGGCTCAAATTCCTCTCAGTTGCTTGTGTTGTGCCTTAGCAGACACAGATATTATTTCAGCTGCCTCCAGCAGAGGTTTTATGTATCTGATATTTCACTTTGATCTACAAGAAAAGTGTTCTTTATTGTTGTAATCTACTCCAGGTGACAATGTGCTTGGTTTGGTTCCATTCTGATTACACAACTCTTCTGTTTATTGCAAAGCCTTTCTTGTTTTTCCACTCATCATATCATGCAATTATTTTCATTCCATGTTTCTCCTCTTAAATCCTTGAAGCATCATAATCTGTCTGTCATGTTAATCCATTTTATTTGTTGAAGTCATTGTGTGTGGAGCCAGATTTATATCTCTCAAAGCATTTGTGTGGTGAGAGTGTGTCAGCAAATTAATGTTTTGGAAATCGCAGCACTGGAAGCAATTGAAGGGAAACAATCAGCTTGAAATACAGCAAATAAAAGGAAAGTGGCCATGCTCAGGTTTTTCATCTGACCCCTGGTTTTCCCTGCATTTTTATCTGGAGGTTTTTGTGTGTGTTTTTCTTTTCCTAAGAGCATTTGTCTTTTTGTTCTGTGAGCTCAATTGGTCTAAATCCCAAATCAATGTCTCTCCATCTACTTTCATGGGCTTTTCATCAGGCTTTATTTGCCAGCCCAGGGCAAACAATTACAGCGTGCAAGATACTGTTAAATTTTCAAAACCAGAAAAAAAATTAGAGAATAAAACTTTATTGTCAGACATAAAAAAGCTGGAGGTTTTCTTATATTGGGATGGGGTTTGTTGTATTTTGATTTGTGCCCTTTGCTCTGGTCTGCTCACTGGGTACAAACAATGAGGGCCTGGCACATCTTTCCATCTCCAGCTGAGGATTTTTACAAATATATCAAAGCCCTGAGTCCTCTCCAGGCTGTCCCAGCCTCTCCTGGCCTCACTCCAGGGTGTCCAGGGCTCCTCCCTGGGGAGCCACAACTGCCCGTGGGGTTTGGGCTGCCAGAACTCCTGCACCGCAATAATGATTTTTGTTATCCATGCAGCATCCCTTGCCAAAAGGAATGTATCTCATAGCCCCTCAAATGCAGCTGGATTTTTTACAGTTTTATTTTCTCAGTAACTGTGAAGAAAAGATTTTTTTAGTGACCTGCATTTCCCTGAGCAGGTGAAGCTCCTCAGAAGTGTTTGTATGGTAGATTTAAAGGCCACTCCTCACCAAATCTGTGATCTGTGCTGAGAGATATGAACTGGCCACTTCATTACTGATTGTGTTAATTCATTGTTTTGCTTATTTGCTTGTTTTCTTTTGTTGTTCCACCCAGCTCTAAGAATCCACAACTTCACTGTGCTTCCCTCCCATAACTCTACCTTTGTAAATACCAATGACTCTGCCTACTCTAACTTCTCTGCAACTGTAGGTGAGGAATTGCTCATTTTTTTGTTCTGCATTTGTCAGGCGTGGATGGTTCTTGTAACCTTGGATTCAGAGTTAACTCTGAGTTTTGGTTCAAGAGGTCGTGTGGTAAAAGTATTATTATTATTATTATTATTATTGTACTGTCACACATTATTGAAAAAGCACACCTGCAATTTTACCTGGATTGCTGCAGTTCTGGGAGAGGCATCCCCTTGGGAATCGCACGGCAGGATGGACCCCAGGCATCCTCCAAATCTTAAAAAATTTCTATTAGGCTTAAAAGAAACAAAGATGACATTTCAGAGGAACATACAACAATAAACAGGTTAATTATTTCTTGTCTTTCAAGGCTAAAATGGTAAAGAAGCCCTCTGTTTTTCACTGTTTTATAATAGTTTTTAAGAGACACATTAAGAAAGACAAATGCAAGCAGATTTGCAAAGCCTGAAAGTAAGATGTTGTCAGTCAGGATGGCTTTGGTTAACATGATGGTTTATTTTGGGGGTTTTGTTGTTTTGTCTTTTTCTTTTTTTTTTTTTTTTTTGGTTTGTTGTTGTTGTTTGTTGGGGTTTTGGTTGTATTTTTTTTTTAAGAAACAAATCTCTCTATATGTCCTTTTATTATTTTTTTTAACATCCACGCAATAGGGAATCAAAGAAGAACAGAAAATGACAAGTCCCAGGCAGAAGCCTGGCAGACTGGAAAGCAGCTCCAAGTCCCTCAATTTCAGTAATTGCATTTGTGCTGTGTGGGTGCAATTGAAATATGACCCCGTGCCCACTTTGCCTTAGATATTAACTCACGTCAAACTGTCAGAAAACCTGACCTGAGAAGAAGGGTGGAAATGGTAAAACTGTCACTTGGGCTGCTCAGATAGTAAGAATTTTATGTTGGAATACTAAACCCACAGTTTTTTACTCTCTAACAGTAAGAGTATGCTGGCAAATGGGAACTCTATTAATGATGAACTTCAAATGACCCTAATTCCTTTCAGTCCTCTCTTATCTGCTTTATAGACCATTTGCATAGTTCTCACATAATAAAATATGTTCAATATGAACATTTTAGAGAGTGACACCAATGGCAAAGGAGATTACCTTATGGCAGTTTTCCTGGACAGGTGAATTCATAATTCAGGTGCCTTGAGAAGAACTTAGAAATGCTGGATTTACTCCATAGTACACACTCACAATTTTAAAAGAAACTGAATTTTATTTGTCAGTTAGAGGCAGGACTTGATGGTTTCTTCCTCAAAGGGAGGAGAAGATACCTGAAAGCTGATATTTAAATAAGGATTTGGGATGAATTAAGAGAACATTGAAACTTGCATTCACTATATTCACTCAGAAAAGGAAAAAGTCTTCTCACTGCTGGAGCTTCCTCAGAAGAGCTCTTCCCAATATTTTTCCAGAAGAAATTATGAAGAAGGGTCCTAAATCCGAGGTTCTGAATCTTCAGAGTCCTCGCAGAAATGCCATCCCAGACAGTGGTGGTGACAGGAAATGCCACGTTCTGTCTGCTCAGAAACTCACAATTCGATATTCTCTGCCCTGCGCAGTGCAGGCATTCTAACCCAGCAGAAGCCTTTGATGGTGGGTTTTGGTTGATCATTTCCTATTGTTCCTATTTCATTGCTGAAATCAGTCAGGACAAACGAGAACAACTCCCTGTCATCATCTGCCAGCGGCACTCTCAGACCATAATGGGGTTCCTGGAGTCAACAAATACAAGGTTTTGTTGTGCTGAAGGGATTCGTGTGTTTTAGCTGGTAGGAGATGAATCAACGGCTCTTTTCTTTGGGAGGGAACACAGAAAATCACAAGCAAATCACTCATTATCCTCGTTAGACAAAGCAATTGCCGTTCCAAGTGCCAAGGACACCGCAGCAAAGATGTCTGAAAAGGAGATCTATTTCTGTCCTGGGAGTGTACCCTGTCAAGGGAATTTCTTTGAGTTGTTTTTTAGTGAAAAGTGGGGTTTGATCACCAACTTACCCTTTCAAAAAATAAAAAAAAGAAACACTATTTTGTTACTTTTTAATTTGTTAAAGAATTTCTTTACTAGCTCAGCCTGGCAGTTAGACACCTCTAGGAAGTGCCTGGCATTCAAAACTCTGGGAAACAGAAGTTTACCCAAATGACTTTAAAATGATCATTTTTGGTGTATGAGTTCTGTCAAACTCACAGAGCTGAGCGGATATGAGGGTAATGTTTACAACCTGAAATAAAAAAAGGTATCTGTGTGGTCTTTAAAAATAAAACAAACCACTTACAAATGGAAACAAACAAAGAAACTGAACAAATCGAAACTGGCAAACTGAAACAAAGAACTCCAAAAAGAAAAACAAACACAAAAAGTCACAAACCCCTATAGCTGGAACAGGATAAACATCTGAACTACAGGAGTCTGATAAATCCTGATTGGAGGCAATTTTCCCTTATGTGAATGTTAACCTGGATTTTGCTTTTGCTTTAGATATTGTAGAAGGGATGGTGAACAAAGGAATTTACGTCACTGAAGAGAAAGGAGTCACCTTCCTCTTCTTTGGCAGCTATCGGAATTCCTGCATTAGTAATCCAGAGGCTTGTGGGCCTGAAGGTGAGAAATTAACATTAATTATGATTGACTTTTCTTTTGCTACCAAATTATGTCATTCAATAATCATTGTTTCTTTCCTCCCTGGAATGAAATCTAAAAATCAGGCTTGACACTTTATTGACTTTTAAAACAATTGAGCGTTGTTTGCTGAAAATTTGGTCTCTTCTAACTGCAATTTAAATCACAACTTATCACCAACTACTCAGATTCCATGTGACCTCTTTGCAGGAGTGGGTTTGGGGTTTTTAGATTTATCTCTAGAGATAAGAAAACTTCTAGGTCTCTGGTGTTATGGAATCCATTTGTTTTCATGTTGAAATCCCTTCATTCTCTTTCTCTTCCCTTTCTCTTGGGTTAGGATCACAAAGTGAAAGGTTTGACGAGTGTTGATGACAGAGGATGATGGAAATTGTGTATGCCAGTCAAAGCAAACATTTGCCTGGTCACTCACACAGGGCATTCACTGGAGATTCAGAATTCCATGGAAATGGAAGGTTCCATAGAAAATCGTGCTTTCTCTGAGCTGCAGCAGTCCCTAAACTTGAGCAGCATTGTTAATATTGAATTTTCTTGCTTTCTTGGATTTGGGCCATCCATCAGATGGGTAGCATGCCTTGAAATAGGATCATTTTATTTTGAGCTGCTGAAGAACTTTGCAGGCACTCAGAGAGCAGCTGGTACCCGGCTGTTACCTGAGAGGGTTGGGAAAAGAGGTTCAGCATCCCTTCTGCTCTTGGTGTGTCTGGTGATATCTGCTGGATCTTTTCAGATTTATTTTCACGCCACTGGGAAATAAAAATCATCAGCAAGTCGTATTCTTTGAAAATCTATACTATGGCATAACAATCAGAATAAATTATTTTTGTAGTACCAGAGCACTCCTAGTATCTCACAAACAAGAACATTAAAGGCATAAAACACTGAAATGTTCAGTAGATAAAATGTGAGGAGAAGAAATCATATAAATAATAAACACTAAGTCATTGTAGCAGGTATTAATAAAAGGAAAAAAAAGAAAAAAGGCAACATCCTTTTGTCTAAAGAACATGTCAGTGTTTCTTTCAAATCAAATGCACCTATGGTGAGGATAAAGTAAAATTTATTCCTCCTGCTGCTGCTTAACCATCCCTTGATGTGTTTGCGTGAAAGTGGTGTCAAGCACACTTAACCAGGGAATGCCTTTGGAAAAGGTGTTGGGATCTTCCCAGGTGAAATACAATAACCCGTGCAACAAAAATCCCCGTGCTTCTTCTAAGGCTGAAATTCACAACACTTCAGGGCTATTATTTTCACTTGAGAAAATAAATCCTTTCCCGCTTTGCTCCTTGTCAAGCAATCTTTAAACAATGCTTTTCTGTAAGCACTTCAGGCTCGTGGGAGTGGCATTTTCAGTCAAAAGAAACATTTGTGGAATATGCAAGAGAATATTCTCTTATTCCTTGGCTTGAACTCATTTGGAGGAGCTGCTGTAGTCAACAAAAGTGAAGTGTGAGTGAGGTTTGATTTGCCACCTGAGTGTCAGTGAAGCCTTCTGGGGCAGCCTTTATTAAAGAAAGCCATCTCATGGAAATTACATTTATTCACTAACACAGGGAATTCACCGTGAACTGAAGAGGATTATTTGTGGACAAAGTTAATCACATGGGCACTTGCAGGATTGTGTTGCATTTTTGGGACAATTCTTTTATTTTTGTGTAGATGGGGAATGCAGGGTCTTTCCTGTGGCTCTGCATGTACAATTCTCCCTTTATTTTACCCTTTGCTTTCAGGAGCTGTTGGTGCACTGAAGGGTGCAAACACAGGGGATAACATGCCCAGGAAATTCAGAGTTAGAGGGGTGGAGCCAGGCAGTGCTGGGGGAGCTCAGAAATGCTCACTGTACTCAATCTGCCTGTGCTGGGGTCTGGGGAACACCAGAAAAAGTGTGGATGCCTTCTGGAGATCAAAGAACTTTGGTTTTCACTGAGAGAAGCTGCTTAGGGCAGTGGATACTCTGTGTCCTGGGTGTGCTCATGGGATGCAGAACGAAGGGAGGGATTGTTTATCTGGTTTAAACTGCTGGAGCATTGCTGGTGTTAAAATGCTGTCCTGGGTTATGCCAGCAGATGCTCTGTCCTAAAAAGCCTTCCTACTTCCTTTCAGTCTGTATTCTACACACTGGAAAGTTTTAATTGCACTCGTTTTTTTCATTCAAGTCTCTTCCTTGCTTTCCCCAGGAGTAACATTTTCCTTTTTCTGGAAGACTCAAGACCAGCAGGCCAAGTTTCTCCCTGCCTCTGGTGGGCGAGTAATTTCCAGTGGTTTTAAAATCTGCTCAAATGAAGGTGAAGGCTCCGTGGAATTTTACACCCGTGGCAGTGCAATGATGAAGTGGAAAGCAAGCTTTAGTCCACCAGGTAAAGTTAACGTGTTTAAAACAAACCAAATTTCTTTGTTACATTCTGCTTTGTTCTTGCAGACAGAGGTAGTGAGGAGAGCACAACTTCAGGAAAGAGAAGTGGGTATATAAAAATAGCTACAGACCTCTGTGCCTAAGAATTCTCTTGGTGTGGGAGGGAGAGATCAAATGCAGACTGAAAAGCAGTGATGTATTATAGAACATTTGCCATTCACTAACAGCCTTGGATCCTGCTTCCAGTGGTGTCTGGAGTGGAGTCCTTGTTGACTTCCATGGGTTCATGCATGTTTGGATAGAAACATGAGCAAAGAATGCAGATTAATCCCTGACAGCTCCCAGTGTATCACAAAGGCTGCTCTCTGCTGAATTCAGGCTTTATTTGGTAACTCTCTAACTGCTGTTTGGTGCTTTCATGATCCTGTTTTCTGTTGAGTGTCAGGTTTTCTATGCCAAGCCATAGCATTAATAAACATTTTGGTGTATCATGTACCTCACTGCTTCTGTCTAAACTGTGCATTGCTGGGGAGCAGTAATTTCCACTGACTGGAACAAATTCTGGTCTTCTAGGAATGCTAATGGCATTCAATAAATGTTTTCTTGCCCTAATTTGACTACCTATACATTGTTAAAATAGGACTCGTGGTAGCAGTTTCATAAACACTAATGAATCAGTTTAAATCTTACTTTAAGAGAAAAGCTGCAAATGGCAAGAATAATTCATATGTTTATGGATTGTCCAATCCAAGTGAAAATTCATATTGTGTTTTCTGCCTCTCAAGCATAACAAGGAAACTGAGAACTTTTGAGTAGTTTATTTGCCTGTTCTCCAGCTCTGGCAGTCTTCGCTGAGCTGAGTTTTGAGGCAGTAGTGATGAGACCTGGAATCTTGGCCAGTGGCACTCAGCAGGTGGAATTTATGGAGCTGCAGTGAGCCCAGGGTCAGACAGAGCTGATGGGCATCCTGCCAAGGATGGGCTTCCCCAGGGGGGTAAAGATGAATGGGCACAGCATCACCATTCCATAATTCACCTTTAGCCCTTCCTGAGCAGCTCCATGGCAGGGCACAAGTCAGCACAACCAAATCCCACACAGGAAAGCTCAGAGGGGAATTATCAGCAGAACCAAATCCCACACAGGAATGTTCAGAGTGGAATTGTCAGGAGGACCAAACCCAACACAGCAAAGCCCAGAGTGGAATTGTCAGCAGAACCAAACCCAGCACAGGAAAGCCCAGAGTGGAATTGTCACCAGAACCAAATCCCACACAGGAAAGCTCAGAGTGGAATTGTCTCCTGGGCTCTGCTGTGACCCCTGACGCCCTGCAGGTCCCTACTGGACTCACATCCTCTTCACCTGGAAGTGGAGGGAAGGGCTGAAGGTGTATGTGAACGGCAGCCTGAGCAGCACTGACCCTGCTGGGAAGGTTTTCTACGACTACGGGGACGGCAGCACCAACACGGAGCTCCTGACGGGGAGCGAGGGCAGCGCGGCCCCACGCGCCGTCACCGGGGCCTTCGATGAGTTCGTCATCTGGGAGAGGGCCCTGAGCCCCCGTGAGGTGCAGCTCTACTTCACTGCTGCCATCGGTGAGTGTGGGCTTCCAATAGTGCTCTGAAAGCATTGGGGAGCCCCTGGGGCTGGCCTAGAAACACTCAGAGTGCAGGATTTGGGAATGTTTTACACTGTTTTACACACACTGGGGGAGGAGAGGCCCCTCAGCCCCCGTGAGGTGCAGCTGTACCTCACTGCTGCCATGGGTGAGTGTGGGGCTGTCACAGTGCTCTAAAAGCATTGGGGAGGCTGTCACAGTGCTCTAAAAGCATTGGGGAGCCCCAGCTGCACAAGGGGTGGCAGAAACGCTCAGTGTTCAGGATTTGGGTGTGTTTTACACTGTTTTACACACACTGGAGAGGAGAGGGCTCTGAGCCCCCCGAGGTGCAGCTGTACCTCACTGCTGCCATGGATGAGTTGCAGCTCTGCTGCAGCCCCTCAGCTGCACAGGTGCTACTCAGTTTTGTTGAAAGCAGTGGGAATATTTCCACTGGCTTGGAATGTTTTTCAGATATTCAAATAGTACAGATTTTCTGATGTGGAAAAGCCTTTCTGAGCTTGCCCTGGTGGGTGTGGTTTTATCTGGCACTTGGACAATTCACACTCAAGTTTTGAGTCAATTTCAGCATCTGGAGATGGGAGCTGAGACTTGAACCTCATTTTTCCAGTGACCAAACATTCCCAGTCCCAGTTTGTCTCATATATAGAAATAAAACAAGATCATCCATGAAATTGTTAGAACTGCCCACAGATCATTATTTATTTCTGATAGACATAGGATTTAAAAAAACCCCAAACCCTAAAGAATTTCTGTAAATGTTGGGGAAAGAGCTGGAGGAGAAAGATGGATGTCAGTGTTGTAACTGTACAGCTGACCTTTTTTATTGAGATATAACACTCAAAATGTCCTGTTTGCAAACAAAGATTTAAGTATGTAAGACTAAAGCTACTGCAATGCTCATCTGTAATAAGACGATGGAATAAAACTGATGACAGAATCAGAAAATTAAATTTTTGAAACAAGGCTGTGTGGCTACAGTACTGCAAATAAATAAAAGCCACAGAACAACAAATCTGCTGCATTCAGTTAGAACTGATTCAGCCTGAGGTGGGAATATATATATAAAATTATGTATCTGATATAAAAAATTCAAATTTGTTACACAAATTCTCATTTGTGTTTGTATTTCCCCAGGTGTGCAAGTTCTGCTTTCTTCAACACTTCCATGGTCTCTGATGACAACCACTCCAAAGCCTGTGGTAGGACAGTGCTCAGGACTTTTCCATAATGGCAGAATGTGCATAAATCCTGTAGTTACAGACCCTCTTCTCTGCTTAATTTTCCTTAATGGCACTGATTTTTGTACCTCAATTATAAATGGTTTTGGATATGCATAGGCAGAAGTTTTAGCCACTGTGGGAAGATGGGAACCCAAAGGAAATTAATTGTTAAATAAAATAGTCACTATATGAAAAAAGGAAAAAAGTAGCCATTTCTGAAGTATTACTATTAACTTTGAAAATATAGAAGGCTAAAACCCATTTGGATAGTTTTTCCTTTTGTTTCCTTTAAAATTAGAAAAAAAATCCCACTACGATAAGAAAATTGGTTTCCATCTGTTTAGTAGAAGTGTAATGAAAAAAGTGAAAGCTGATTTTTCATATGGAGAATACAACAATTGCCTGTTCTAGTCTATTCTCATGTTCTTGCTCTCTGCAGTGTTGAAGTTCTGTTGGTTTTCTTTCTTTCTTCTATCAGTTCTTGCTCACAGAAACTCATGGCAGATAGACCTGAACTGCCAGTGAAAAAAACTAATCTTTGAACTTCCCTTCCCTTCCCTTCCCTTCCCTTCCCTTCCCTTCCCTTCCCTTCCCTTCCCTTCCCTTCCCTTCCCTTC
>JBBMKD010000044.1:13756742-13866442 GCA_037834095.1 Argya squamiceps
CCTTCCCTTCCCTTCCCTTCCCTTCCCTTCCCTTCCCTTCCCTTCCCTTCCCTTCCCTTCCCTTCCCTTCCCCCTTGGCCCTGCAGACAATCTGGGATAATTTGTGATGCTTTTCTGGCTGTGTCTCTCCGGCAGCTCCCCGATGCCTACCAGCCCATCCTGTCAGCGCTGAGCCAGGCCCTGGGCAGCCCCCGGAGCCCCAGCTCGGTGCTGGGGCAGCTGCAGAACGTGTCCTCCAGCCTGCCTGCCCAGCCCGTGTCTGAGCACACTGCCCTCGGCCTGGCCCAGGTGAGTGCGGCCCCGGGCAGCCCCGGCCCAGGTGAGTGCAGCTCCGGTGCAGAGCCCCGGGCAACCCTACAGAGCCCGGGGCAGCTCCGGGAGCTTTGGCTCATCACAGACACCGCCTGTGAAAACAGCACTGCCTGCTTTGGGGGGTAAAAGGAGCTGGGCAGCAGCCAGAGAGAACTGAGATGTCTGACCAGTCCTTAGAGGTGTTACTTGTGCCTTTGGACCCACCATCGCCAAGGAAAGACATTGAGGGACTGGATCTCTTCTCCCAGATAACAAGGACAAGGAGAAATAGCCTCGAGTGGTGCCAGGGGAGACTTAAGTTGGATCTTAGGGGAAAAGTTTTCCCTGGAAATGTTGTCAAGCACTGGAAGAGCCTGCCCAGGGAAGTGGTGGAATCACTGTCTCCACTGAAATAGGTTCATTCAAGGAATTTATTTTGCCCAAGTTAATCCACAGAGGGGAAAAAGCAAGCAGGTGTTTTCTGCAGGCTGAGCTGAGAACAAGTGTCCCGAGAACATAAAGTCAGCCTGCTGGAAAGTGATGGGCATCTCATCCCCTGATTTCAGAGGCCTGCGGAGCCATTATTGCAGGAATCAGCTCTGGCCTCGCCGCTGATTGTTCCCCTAAGCCTGAGGGTAATTCCAGAGTGACAAGGGCGCTTTACTCAGACAAAAAATACAAATAAACCTTCTGAAAATGACAGGGACAGCAATTGAGAGGTTGTGTTAAAAGCTTAGTATTTGCAAATTCTAAAGCTTGGATTTCACGGATCACCCTTTAGTATGTAGCAAAAGCCCTTCTAAAAAGCTTTAATACGTTGTTTCCTTTGTTTTCCTGAAATATTTGTGTGGGCTCTACATTGCAAACGGAACAGAATCCTGCCAGACACCGTCCCTGCTTCCCACATCATTCCCGGTGCTGTTTGGGAGCACATCCTGCTGTCTGCTGCTGCTTTGTGTGCCATGACAGTGATTTGCAGACAGAAATGTGGGACATGATTATCTCTAGCAGAGCTATTTTGGGACGTAAATACAAGAGAGTCCTGATCATAGGCAGCGAGTCTGTCATTTGCCTGATTGATGGTGAGGCTCTGTATTGTCACAGCTAATTCTCTGAGAGACAGGCACTGAGCATGCATGTGAGCTGCTGTAAAGTTATCTCTGCCTGATTGTCCCACGCCTCACAGCACAAGGAAATTTAATTTAAGTGATATGCAATAAACTTTCTGATTACTGACCCGCGTTTGTAATGAATTGCTTCTGACAAATCTGACTTGGATGTTGTTATGTGGTGTCTTCCACATTTCACAGTGGAACTTCACTATGTTCATTCTCTGAAGGCTTTTTAATAGACCAGTTTAAGCTGGAAACGTGGGTTTTTTTTCTTTTAGTTTTCAGTGCAGTTTTCTGTGCTCCCCTTTGTCCCTGTGTACGTGCACATCACCAGGACTCCCCAGGGCTGGGTTTTGCTCAGCACTGGGACAGTGCCTGTCCCGTTCTGGCACAGGCTGGCCAGGAGCAGCCTGGGGCACTGGAAGTGTCTCTGCCCACAGAAAAGGGACTGGAACGAGATGATTTTTAAGGTCCCTTCCAACCCAAACCCCTCAATGATTCTACAGATGTCAAAGGAGTTTAGATAAAACAGAGAATAAGTTCACTTTAGTCTGAGCCCCAGTGTCAGCTCAGCTGTAATGGCTGGACCTTGGGGTGGTGGGACTTGCAGTAAAACAATTGTTTCTTTGGGAAGTCACACAGAACGTGGTGAGGATGCTGGCAGATACAGATGGACTGTGACTGGAATGGAAATGGGTTTGTCATCTTAACATAAACCTGAGAAAAATCCTAGCAGAGATCTGCCCTGGATCCTTGCCAGGAGGTGTAGCTGATTAATAAATAATCGAGGTTTATTTGTCTTTTAGGCATTTTTGAAAGCTATTGAAGACTTTATGTTACTGTCCAACTGGGTTGATGCACCAGAGGTAAGACAAGGGGGCTTAGATTTGTGATTTCCTTCAGTTGCTTAAATTCACAGAGATGATAACAGAACTGGTTGTCACTATTATTTTGCTTGCTGGGGCTTTTTAGCACCATGACTTAGTTTATCATTTGTCACTGACGAAACACCTGCAGGGTGAATCCAGAAATTCCCTGAGTTTTTTGCTTGAATCTTAAGAAAGCACAGATTTCAGAAGAGACAGCTTTTAAACTGAGAGAAGGAGAAGATAAAGCACAGGGGGGTCTCATTGAAGCCTAAAATGCCTTTAAGACAAAAGGATGTCTAATTGATTCAAGTTTGTAGCTTAATCTTAACAAATCCTTGATCATCTCTGGTGTAAATGGATTTCAGATAAAATAGATTTCCTTTTCACTGAAACAAGCATTAACCCTGAGATTTTATGTATCAAGTTTCAATCTGGAGGGTTAAAGCAGCTTTTATACTGAGGAGCATTTGAACAAAGATGGAAGAAAGGCCAAACTGTAGTGTCCCAGCTTGTTCCAGGAAGTATCTGATACCAATCTTCACATATTGTCCAAAACTTGTGCACAGTTCTTGGCCTCATCCTGCTGAACCCTGAGTGTAACAGTGTATGATGCTGGCTGTCAGGGGCTGATGGGAGCATTTGGGGCTGTTCTATAAAACACACGTTTGGGGTGGCATCAGCTGGTGTTTTATCCAGGGAGGGTGGGGTTTCAGGGGCAGCTGCAGGGCAGGGCAGAGCAGGGCAGAGCAGCCCCTGCTGACAGCCCTGTCTGTGCCTCGCAGAGCCCGGCCGTGTTCGGCAGCCTGGTGCACACCATCGACACGGTGATGGCTCACCTGGCCCTCAACCTGGACGGGAACCCGCCGCCCCTGACCCTCGAGGGCTCCTCGGCCGTGGCAGGTGGGGCTGGCTGAGCTGTTCCCTGGGTGTCCCAAACCCTGCTGTGCCTGCACCTCTCCTTTGGCAGCACAGGAGGAGAGCAGAACCCATCCCCTCCCTCTTTGGAATGCAAACCCCAGTTTCATTTGGAGGAAGATGTAGGAAGATGTCCCATTTCCCTCTTTGGAATGCAAACCTGGGTTTTATTTGTAGGAAGTTGTCCCATTTCCCTCTTTGGAATGCAAATCCCAGTTTCATTTGTAGGAAGATGTCCCTGCAGCCAGGCTGGAAGTGAAGGCTCTGTCTGTGCTTGAGCTTCCCTGAGGTTATTTGGGGAGGAATTCAGAATAAGTATCGTGTGTGAAGGATTGAGTAATGCTATTGATAGAGTTAAAGGCCCTTACAGCCCACACGAAGCCCGTGGAGGTTTGGGTGGTACAAAACATTAATCTTTACAAGGGTTCTACAAAAGACTGAAAATAATAGGAACAGTTTTGACCTTTTTGGAGAATTTTACTTTGCTGGTTAGCATCTTAGCACCCTAACTGCATCTGCATCTTTGGATGCTGCAGATATCAAAGGTGTTTTATCTGTTCTGGCTGCCTGCTTTGCCCTGTTGAGACCCTTAGAGGGGTGAAGAACCTGAGCAGTCCCCAGGACCATCCAGCACTGCCTGGATCTCTTGCACTCTGGGATTCTCGTGTACAGGACTGAAATGATGCCTGCAAATGTCAGTGCAGGAGGGCTGCTGAGCTGTTCTTGCCCTGGGCAGCTGTGTCTGAGCCTGGGGAGGTGATCCATGCTGTAATAACTGCACAAACCACCTGCTCTGCCAGACAGGACTGGGATCTAAAGGCAGCTTTGGGCCTGGGGGATTTACCACATTGTCTGCAAACATCTGGGGTTTAAATGCAAGAGGTGCAATAGCTCTTAGGGAGGTCTGGTTAAGCAGTCAGGGAGGTGTAGAGGCTGCTGATTTGCTGATGTTTTTGTTTGTGTTGTCACACAGATTACACTGTGCTCAAAATGCATCCTCAGACCCTGAACGTGTCCCACTATCGATTCCCATCCCGAGGGCAGAGCTACATTTCCATTCCCAGTGAGGCTTTCCAGGGGAAAGGTAAGGAAAAGATTAAAGAGAGAAGTGGGCTCGTGTGCACAGGGTATTCAAAATTGATTTTGCTTTAGAACAGGTTTTGGTTCACTTTGTTTTTCCAAGAAACTGATTTGATCCCTGTGGATTGCACTGAGTCTGAGGAAGCAGCAGTGGTCCTGTCACACTAACGAGCAATTAATGTTCTGGAGTTTTCATATTAGTTAAATTAATATTGAATAATAGAGCTGAGCAACAGAGACTGAAGCCATTTAATTCTGACACATTTTTACATTAAAGAAGCCATAATTTCATAATTATTTTTTTAATTATCTCAACTGGTTATTTTTAAGAAATTCTAGGATGTCAGATCAGGTATTATCTGTCCCTTCATGCAAAATTGGTCTTTCGTACAAAATTAAACTATAAAATGCCAGGTTTAAGCAATAGCAGCTACAGGAACAGAATGAAGATGTAGACTACACTCATGGCAAAAAGGCAGAACTCAAAAATCCATACCTATGTTAAAATTTCAAAAATCTCAAAAAGAAACATGGCTAAAATCTGCACCTTTAGTCAAGACTCTAAAATAACAATGTTTGAAGTTAATTATCTGTTAACTGTCTACTCCGAGATTGAAGGAACCCATTTACAGAAGCATTTACCCCCATCCTCAGATCTTTGAAAATCTGACTTATGTACCCTATATCCCAGCCCCCAGAATTTCCTCACCCAGAGGCCTTTCTACAGTCAGCTCTGGGATGGTCCCTCTTTCATGAAGTGCAAAGTTACTGAAAATAACCTGCAGTGAGAAATTCTCTGATAGTTACTGAACTGCCTGCCTGACTTGTGGTGGCAGCTTTGTTTCTTTGCACTGGCAGGAGCTCTGGCTGGAGACTGCAAGTCCTTCCAGGTTTGAATAACTATAATTGCAAACCAACTTGTGATGCCAGAAATAGCATGTGAGAGGAGCTTTTTCCTTCCCCATTTACACAGCTCCTCACCATGCAGATTTTCTTTGATTTTCCAGAACACTGTCATGCTTTGTATACTGAAATGATCCAGGGCATTGAATGTTTTACTCTTTTCCAGCTAAAGCTCACTTCTGAACAATTTCAGCCTTCAGGCCACACTTCTGCACTGTCCAGATGAGCTACCCTAAAAAATTTGTTATTTCACCTTAAACAGCTGACACTACAAATACTTGGAACCCAACAAAAGGGATGGTAAAAGCCATCTGTGTGGCTGAAAAACCCACATCTGTCTCTTCACTCAGATGCTGGAGAGCCCAGAGTTCCCTGGAATGTGGGCAGCAAACAGAGCATTGGGACTGATTGCCTGGCTTGGCTTTCATCAGCTGCCGGTTAGTGGAGATGTGGCCTGGAGACCCTGGTGGCTCCCAGGGAGGCACTGCAGTGTCCTGCCAGCCTTCCTGCTGCTGGGGCTGTGTGTGTGTGTTAGAATTGACAATTGATGGCTCTAACAGCTCGTTTTGGGGCTGCAGTGTGCAGGATCCTTCTAGTGTACTTTTGGTGTCTGTGCTGTACAATGTGTTCACACTGTTTCACTTGACTATTAGAACTGTGCTAAAGGATGTGAAGGTCTGTGTAAGTCAGGGCTGTTAATTAGCACAGAGCTGCAGCCCTGCAGAGAAGTTCTCTGAAGGACTGAGGAATAACTCCTCTCCTCTCCACAGCCTGTGTCACCATCGTGGGCCTGCTGTACCACAACATGCATTGTTTCTTCCACACCATCGACCCCATGGACACCAGGTGTGTATCCCAGGAGGTAACAGCCCGTTTATTACTGTGGTGATACAACTTTACACAGTCATGTCTTTATCAGCTGTAAACAAATGACAAGCCATAACCCTGCTTGTGCTGAGGGTGTGTAGTCATTAACTAGAGAGAGATTAAAGTTTACATTACATGTTTTATTTTAGGTTGCAATAAAATAGATTCCCGTAGCGACATGTTTGTCTTTCTTTGTCTTCTCCTTCCATTCATCAGATCTGCTACTAGAATTTCATAATTTAATCTGTCTCATAAAAGGAAATTGCATTTTTTTCTCCTAGCACATATAAAGATAAAGCTTGCACTTAAATGAAACAACTAAGAAAACGTTACATCCCTCTTTAGACAAAATCTGAATCCTAATCCTAGAAACCCATAAGGTGATTTTATAACAGGAGACCAGGCAATTCTTTAAAGACCTTTTGCTTTATGAACCACATCAGTGAAATCATTAGCAGATAAGATAAGGTAAGTGCAGAGCTGTATAACCCTCTGCAGCACAGCTCCCCTGGGGTTTGCATTCATGCAAAGCATGACACAGTCCTTGCAAGCAAGTATAGGACTTGTAGGAAAATGTGTTTCCATTTGATTTTCTATGGGGTGTGGGTCAGTTCACAGTGTCAGGCTTTTGGCTGGGCTGTTTCTGGCAGCAGGAGAGGAGCAGCAGCTCAGCCCAGCCAGGGATTGTCTCCCTGGGCTCTCCTTGGTGCCCCTCAGGGTGAGGAGCCTCTGCTTGGCTGCTGCAGGGTGATCACACCCAGAGAGTCATGGATTGATCACTAAATGGCATTTCTGAACCAACAGCAAGCTGTGCTGTCCTTTGCCCTGTGGTCCCTCAAGGAAAAGACCCTCAGCAGGGACTGGGAGGGAGCTGTGCCATCAGGATGCAATATTTTGTACTTACATGAAGAAACTGAGGCAATACCTTATGGGAGCCTATGTTTTTCAAAGCGGAGGATGAATGCAATTTATTAAGGTAATAACATGCAATCTCAATTTTTCAAAGGGAGAAAGAGAATTAAAATGATCCTGGCTTAGGTCAAAGTTCAGCAAACACTATCAGGTTAAAGATGCTGCATATCAAAGCTCTGGATTTTAATGCATGTCACAGATCCTGGGCCCTGGTACAGCAAATGAAACAGAGCTGCAGTCTCTGAGTGCATTCACTGAAGTCTGTGGGGCAGGACAGCCTGGAGAGCCATTCCTGCTCCCCTGAGCTGTGTTTGTTTCCAGCACTCATCTTGAGGATGAAGTCTGCCCTGTCACAATGTTACAGAAACACAAAGACACAGGAGAAGAAATGTTTCCTAGATTTCTGTAATTAATTCAAACTGCTTGAATTGTCTGCAGTGTGTAATGCACTGCACCATCATGTCTATAAATCTGTAGATGCAGCTCTGCCCAAACCAGCATCCAAAAAGGTAATAATTCAGGGAATGCTGCCTTAGCAATTTTTACTCTGTGGAACCAAACCCCAGGTACTCAAAGATGTTTTAAAAATAAGTATGCACTTCTCTTCTGCTTGCTTTTCTTTTTTTGTGCTCTACTTTTTTGCTTACTTTTCAGTACAATAATTTTTTTCTCAGAGTAGTTTGTTTTAAAGAATTTCTTTTGTGTTCCTTCTACCACTGAGCTACTCAAACACCTGCAATTTGAAACCTGACCTTTTTCTTTCTTTGTGGTGGAAAGCCAAACCCAAAATTCTTGGAGCTTTTGTGCTGCACAGACAGATGATTTCTATTTTCAGACTACATAAATATAAGTTTCTAAGGGAAGGAACATTTGATTTTTTACCCAAAGAAAATGAAACACAACAATATTTTGAGCCCATTCTGCTCCTGTTCACACGGTTTGTGTAAATGTGGACCTGACACCCAGGGCCAGGGTGAAGAAAGATTTGTGTAGGCACAGAAACTCCATTCCCTGCTTCTGATGGAGATTTGTCTCACTTCAGAATTCACCAAGGTCTCTAAAGTTAAAACAAGCAGATAAAGGGTTTGGGAAAAGTGTCCATGCTCTTAATCTGTGTAGGAGGAACCTCAAACTGTTGGATAGTGAGTTTAACTTTACGAGTACTTATCTAAACTTAAATTTGTCTGTCAGAGTAGCAAATTCTGCCTTCAGGTGAACAAGTTCCATTCACACTCAGGTTACTGGGAGCAGAAGTAATCTCTGGTACTGATGGGTTTTTTAAGGTCAGAACTAAGGGGCTGTGCTAAATGAGTTCTGTTTTGTGACCCTGCCATGGAGCTGAGTGAAGTTATTTGAACGTCTGACATGAGGTTTTTATTTAGTTTTTTTCTGAAATAAAAATGAGAAACCACTGCAGACAGGTGTGGGGGTAAACAAGGTGGTTTTTCATTTGTTTTCAAAGTGGCCCTTTCCAGAGCTGGGCTGTGTTTGGAAAGCCAAGCTGGTGGTTAATTCACCAGCCCTCGAATTTCTTGTGGTAAAATCCTTTCATCCACCTGCTCCAGAGAGATGACAGCAGCCATTTAATCCTGCAGAGTTTGTGACTGAGGGTAAAAAATTCCACCCTGAAGCCAAATGCATCTCAGTTACTCCTAAATGTGTGAAAATGCCAAACTCATAAGTTTTACCTTAAAATAAGGGGTTTTATGTACTGCAAAATTACTTCCCACTAGAATAAATGCATGTCCAGGACTTACCAGCTATTTATTCAAATTCAGCTGCTTGTATTGTGACCTTTCTTTCCCTCTAACAAATCTAACTGGCCATCATCTATTTTTCAAGGTAAAGCTGTAAATCACTTCTAGATACATCCCTGTGTTTATGTGCATTTGTCTGTGTGTCTAACAAGCTGATTTATCTCTTTGATCAGCCAGCCTGAAACCCCTGCAAGTTTCCTCCTCACTTTGCTCAGGGTATTGTTTAGATCCCTCCTTAGGATTCTCTCTAATTCCCTCAAACACCTCCAGCAAGGCTTGTAAACCTCTGCAAAGAGGAACAGAGTGAAGGAGGACCTTTGCTATCAGTCGTCAGGGGTCCAGAGCTGTTCCCTATACTTTATAGTATATATATATATATATATGTGTGTGTGTGTGTGTGTGTGTGTGTGTGTGTGTGTGTTATAATGTGTATATGTAGTTCCCTGTACTTAATAGGTATGGTTCCTAGTCCTGTAGGATCCTTTGGGGCCAGACCTTGCTGCCCTAGAGGGATTCATTGGCCCAAATGGCAAAAGGAGGTCCTCTGTTCCTTTCTTGTTATGTATGAACTAAAAAAACTGTTGTTATTCTTTTTCCTTAATATATTTACCTTTTTCCAAGGATTGCTGAAGCTGCTGCCTACAAAGGTTACATGATCTCAGCCAGCAGCCATCTCATCTCTCTCAATGTGGAACCCCTGCCCCATCTGTCCTACAACCTGTCAGGATCCCCCCTCATCACCATCCAGCTCACCCACAGACTGGTAAGTCTCAGAATATCCTCTATCACCATCCAGCTTCAGTGCCTGGGGCCATTTCTTAGTATTTCTCTAGTGATTTTTGTGGCATTTTTAGCAGCAATTCAGTTGCCATTTGTGGCTACACCATTATGTTTTTCCCACCATTATGGGTTTCTTTCCATCCCTGCACAGGCTGGTGAGTGCTGGTGTTGGAGAAGAGAAGGTGAAGTGACCAGAGCAGTGTGAGCCCTTTGTTTCTGAGTGCTCTGGGTGTGTTTGTGCAGTCTGCAGCAGACTGGGATGAAGTGCTGCTTTCTCACTGGAGTGTTCAATAGCAAGAATTCACTTGTGGGTTTTGCTTTTTGATCTCAGTCCACACTGAGATAACTGAGGGGTTTGATGGTTTGATGTTGGTGGAATGGAGAAGAGTTCAGACTCTGAGGTGCTGAGAGGAGAAGTTGCAGCATCTCTGACCCACTTACAGCCCTGAATGGCAACAGCAAGGAAAGATTTAAATTCTTAAACATTTCCTAGAATACATCTCTTAGATGTTCTTCTGAATATTTTAGCATATTTTTCTTTTAAAGCTGTTTTCAAGGCAGTTTTTCTTCTATCTGTTGGGTTTTTGATGAAGCTGGAGTCAGCTCCAGAAAGCAGGAGTCCCTGGGGCCCAGGAGTGAGGTGTGCTGTTTGCTAACAGTTTCTCAAACTGAGGACTCCTAAATGTCCCGAGAGGCCTCTTAGAGCTGGGCACTCGTGAGGAGTGAATTTTGTGCAGATCATTTACAAAATGCACTTTGCTCCATTTACCCAGGTCCCTCTCACACTGTAGTTACGATGATTTACTAGGAAGCTCTTAGACAAACCTGTGCTTTTTTCCTTTTCTGGGCTACAGATAGAAATGTTGTATTTATCAGGCACCTTTCTTTGCCCCAGCCAGCAGAATCCCTGGAATGAGGTGTGAGCGTGGCTGGTGGTGTCCTCTGGAGCAGATACAGGTGTTTTGGGATTTCAGACTCCTCCTAGAGCAGGCTGAGCTTTCCATCTCCTGGTACAAGAGTGTGGTTTCTGTCACAGAGCTCTGCTGGCTAATTAGCAATGCAATCACAGTGTACTTGAATTTGACAGGAGGACTGCTTGCCTCTGACACCTCTGCCTTTCAGAATGTAATTGCTCATTTGGCTTCTAATGAATGGTTAAATTTAACATTAAGGAATGGATGAACAGATTATTCCAGCTGTGCCTGAGGGTGGCCACACTGGGCCAAAGCTGTTCTCTTGTACACTGCTATGCCTCCAATGAATTCCATGGAATCATTTTGAACAATATAAATCTAGACAACTGTAAATTTACTTAAGGAAACGACTTAAGCAACTTTACAGAAGTAAATTCAAGTGAATTTACTTCAGCAGGTTGGGAAATGGCTCCACATCCCTGGAAGCTTTCAGCTGACATCAGCACAGATCCTTTCTTACTCCAGATATTCAGATACTTCAGATATTACTTCACTCTGAAGTGGTTTCCTTCGCTTGAGTAGGGCTCCTCAGGGAATAAAAGTAGAATTTAAAATGTAAAAGAAATTCTGGCAAGATCACTGTGTTAAAGTAGGTGCTTTAGTCAAGTTATTTATCTAAGTTTGTGTTTGAACAATATGTTTAAATTGAGAGCATAAAAACTGGCTTAGAAACCTGTTTTATCCATTAAAATACTGCAGGAATAGGAGAAACATTTGAAGTGGATACCATTTCATTCTTATAGCTGTTTGTTTGTTCCACATAATGTTCTCAGTTTAACAGAGGAAAGCATAAGAAAAAGTGAAAAATACCAAGTCCAAACAAATAGTTTTTCTTTATGAAAGTTCGAGTCTGACTTCTTAATTCCTCTTCTTCTGATGTGTGTAGGAAAAATGCCAATCACTGAGCAACAGAAACCCAAAGGAAGTTGGAATAAAGCAAGTCTATTTTAGGAAATAGTTACAAAGAGAATGCCTGTGAACTGCAAATCACCTCTTGAAACAAAACTTCCCAGGGCGTTTATCATTGCACAGCTTAACTCGGGGTGAGTTCAGTCTCCCCTCGGGCAGGAGTTTCCCTGAAACTGCATTTCTCACCCAGCTCCGAGGAGCTGCCGAGGTCGGTGAATTTCTCTCTGTTTTGAACAACGAGGTTCCGAACTGGGGCTGGTGTCTGATCCCTCAGAAGGACACAGGAATTTCTGTAAATGAGGTGTCAGTGTCCCTTGTGCAGAGAGCCCCGGGCAGAGGCCGTGCTCAGCCTGAGAACGGGGGCTGTGGGGCTGGCAAAACACCTCAGAGTTAATAAAAACCCGTAAATTCAGGGTACATGGACCGGAGAGAGCAGGCTGAACTGGGGCTGTGGGGCTGGAAAACACCTCAGAGTTAATAAAAACCTGTTAATTCAGGGTGCATGGAGAGCAGACTGGGCTCTGCTGGGTGGTGTTGTCTGCAATTGCAGCACAGTCTCTAAGAGCACTGAATATATTAATTTCTCTTTCTCATCAGCACAATTTTGCCTGAATTAAGTCCTCTAAGAGACAAAATTTAATACACTAAATTGCAATAGTCAGTTGTTATTCAGGAACACTTCAGGGACAGAGGGACAATTTGTGACAGATTTAAAAAGTGGTGATGCTCTGCTCTTCACCAACACCCGTGTCCAGCAAAACAGATCACAGAAATTCACAGAAATCCACTAACACCTCCAGGGTGTGGGGAGCATGTGCAGGCTGATGGTGGTTTGAGGCTGGACACAGCTTAGGCTTAACCTGCCCAGATGTTTTGTAGTGAGACTACAACAGTACATTTTGTAAAATGATTATCTGAAAAAAATTCAGTTTCCAGCAAGATGTTTTTCATAGCAGGAGCAACTAGAGAGGAACTAACATTTCACTTCTGTGATCCAAGAAATTACAGCACAGGGTAGAAATTTAGAAGAGATGAATGTCAAGGCTGAAATGCAACACAATGTGCTCTGGAAAAAGTCAGAAGAGGCAACAGAGGAAGAAATTGTGTCAAACAGCAGCAGTATTTTGTAAAAGCCATGTGGCTACATAGCACAGACTGTGTAGCATCAGCCTTGATTTCTGCCCATGCTGAAGTTACATTTTGATGCTCTTGGGGACAGAGTAGCTGTAAATTCTCGTGTTTCAGGCAACTCTCAGCTGGTAGAAACAGCAGCAGGGATAAGTCCAGGGATATTTGGTACAAAGAGGGCACAGAAGTCCCTCGTGAGGAAGGTGATGGGACAAGAGGGCAGCAGTCCCAGCCTGGGCACTGCTCAGAGCTCTGTGGGTCACTCCTGACTGCCACTCCACAGAAAATTGCCTCACATCTGGAAGAAAACTTCTACACCAGTTTCAACCACTTGGAGATTTCTCCAGGGCTTTATTTTCTCCTTCCTCTTCGCAGAAGGGGAACATGTGCAGCTGCAGTTTTGGAGAGTTACGAGCTCCTGGCTGCTGCACCCTCCGTGAGAGTCCTCACATGGAGATTAGATGCAAATTGGGAATTCTTAATGCAGCTGCTTTTCCCTCAAACACAGTTTGGGGCAGTGCCACTTTAGAGGATTGTTTGATTCTGGGAAAAACGGCATGTTTTACTAAGATACTACAAGTCAGGACTAATTTAGCTTTGTTCCCTCTCACTCCTTTGCTCAGCGTGGTCCATTTTAACAAACACAGTGCCTGGGGAATCGTGAGGTGTTAATGTTTCCTACCACATTCTCACACTGGATCGTTGAACAGCTGCTTCTGCCCTCGTTTTTGGGGGGCTGCCTCTGCTCCTGCCCTTTGTGCAGTTCCCATCAGAGCCCCCCGTGACCCTCCCCTCACCAGAGAGGCTCTGTCAGCTTCTCCTCTCCACCATCGGCTGCTTCCTTGGTCATCTTCTGCTCTGTCCCCTCTCCTGTTGCGTTCCGGGGCTTTGCTGAGCCGGCAGGACCTGTGGGAGCAGCAGCAGCACAGGGATTCAGGAATCCAGGAATCCAGGAATCCAGGAATTCAGGAATTCATTCCCTGTGCTGCAGTGCAGGCACACACAGAGCTCCACAAACCAACCCTGCCTCATCCAGAGCCTCATTTGTCTCCTTCTCACCGAGCTTTTAATGAGGAAATGGGACTTTTGCCCTTCAAACACACCCAATGCTCATCCTTTTCTTTTGCCTTTCAAACACACCCAAACCTCATCCTCTCCTCTCTTTTTCCTGGGCACGCAATTCCCCGAGGTTTGTTTAACATCATTACTGATAAGAAAAGAAAATAAGGGAAGAACCAATTCCTGTTCGTACACAATTGTCAGTACTACCATGAGAGAGACCAATCAATGTGGAGCCAATTAATTTTTATGGCAAGTTAAGTGTTGGCTAATTTATATATTGATTGAGGAAAAACAATGAATCTTGCCCACATCTGCAGAACACAGGTATAATTTTTCACTGGATGGACTTTGACAGAGAGAGCTTGACTAAAGTACAATTAAAACCGTGACTCTTGCAGAATGTACCACAATTAAGCAAAAAGAAAAAATAATAACAAAGCTCATGACTTTAAAATTGATGCAAAGTTTAGCACTTTGTTACACAAGTTAAATCCTTGCTGTAAAGAATGCAGGAACTCCATTGAGTTCACATGCGAAATGAACATAGTTGCAGATACTTTTTTTGCTTCTGGGCAACTTTAAAACCCCAGCAGTCATGATGATGAAATACAGCGTCTCTTAACAATACAGCAAGAGTTTTCTATTGTTAATGTTATTAACAGAAACACCCCAGAAGTTCTTTTCTTGAGAGACTCCATTCTAACAGCCTGGAAAGGTGAACTAACAAAAAAACCCGATTTTTGTCAAGCTCACTGAAGATGTTCTGCTCTAAGGACCGGGATTGCTTTGTGATGAGCTGTAATCCATGGAAGGTTTCATTCCCATATCAGAACAGGTTTGAACCTTTGGAGACACACAACTTTGTGTTATCACTCATTCATCATCCAACAAGTCCTCAGTATTTCTTTGTAAGAGAAATAGCAGGATATGAGTGGGAACAGGAAATTTATTAATTTGTGTTTCTATGTCATAGAATATTAAAGTTTTGAACGTGGAACTCCCCTGTTGGCTTTCAGTTTAGAGGGACTGGACCAGGAATATTTGAAAGTTGCCTGGTGGCATGTCAGACACATTAGACATGGATGATGAATGTGAGGGAGTCCAGTTTGGTTTTGTGGAATCCAAAGTTTAGTTCATCATGAAGGTTGAAAGTTGTCTTCAACTTTGCTGTTGTGGTGATAAAGGAACAGTGGGCAGTTTCCAAGTGGAATGCATTTATGGATAGGAAGAGGAGGATTTGAAAAGTCCAGAAATCCATTAATGTAAATTGATTTCTTCTCCCCCTCACATTAAATATTCACCCTTTGTGCAGGAAAATGCTGAGTATTGCCTTGCACCACTGAGTGGGAAAACTGGAACATGATCTGCACTAAGAGTGGGACACTCACAACCCTGACAGGGAAGTGGAAGTTGGAGGGAGAAATGCCATTTTTACAGTCTAGTAGAGGCAAAGGTTTCTGCTCTGCTGGTGGATCAGCAGCACAGGCAGGGCTGATCTCGTCAGGGTATTGCTGGGGATGGACCAGGACAGTGCCAGGGCTCTGCTGCAGCTGGGAATTGGGCAGAGCTAAACAAGGACAGAGAGGAGATGGGACAGTTATAAACAGACAAATCCCATGGACAAATAAAATTAAAGAGAAACAAATCTCATTAATTTGCTGTTAAAAAAAAAAAAGTTGGATAAGTTTAAAATTCTAATTCAGAACATTAATATGTTATTAAAAAAAACCCAACTAATTGCATTTCCCTTTTTAATTTCTTTTCCCAAGTTTTAAATTTTCTAAATGTTTTTTCTTTGAAAATCATTTTTCTCAGATCATTGGATATTGATGTTTTGCTTTTATTTGTTCTCCTAAGGTTAAATCTGGACTTGTTTCATGCAGATATCTAATGCAAGGGACTACAGAATATGCTTTACAGAAAGATGAGTTTGGAAATCCTTATGAAGATAAGTGTAGAAATTAATGTTTCAGAGGTACTTTTAGTTCAAAATCTACTGATTGATTTCAGAGAAATCAGATACAGAGACATATTTTTAATATTGGTTAAAATAAATTCTCATGTTTAGTGAGAGCAAATCTAATCTGGTTAACTGTTAAAGAGGGGCTTTTTGCTTGTCATATCCATATTTATCCTAATTTAGTCATCCTAAGGGCTGCTATTTATTTATTTATGTGAACTCCTAATGTTAAGTTAAACACTCTGTTGCTGTTCCCTTCCCCAGCGTGGCTGTCAGGTAGGGAATGTAGGAGCTGACTGCTCAAGGAGATACTTAATTAATAAAGCTGCAAGGAAAAAAACTTCCTGTGGCACTTTAGATCAGCTCCCATTAAACTGTGTGTGAGTTATGCTGCTCTTTGTCAGCATTTTTTACAGTAGACTTTTTATTTGCCTGAGGATGTGTTAAATAATTTCAATAGCAAGAACTCCGGAGCCAGTGCTGTGTGTTCTTCATTCCTTGTTCCTGTCTGCTATGATAATTAATATCTAGTACAGCTTGAGTAGCCAGCAGAAGAAGTTTGGAGAAAGCACCAGACACACCAGGGAATTTAATTTTCCTGAGTGATTTTGTAATTATTCAGCTACACTGATGAAATATTACTTATTCCCATTTGTTATTCAGAATGGTAATTCTTCCCTCAAAAAGTTTTGGAATTTCAGATTTGAGAGAAAACTTTTTTCTTTGTTTCTTTGTGGTTTTTCCACCTCAACCTAAAAATAAGTTTCTAAATTTTTGCATATGGCAGATATATGGTAATTTTTAGGAGTATTACTTAAAGGCCTCCAGAACTGGATTGATTTTTCTTTATCCAGAAAGTCAGCTTTGCAATGTGATGCTATTAATTTGCACTCCAACTAATTAAAAAGCTAGAACAGTATAGAATTTTTCTTCTAACCTCTGATTTCTCAGTTTCACCTTCTGTGTAATGGTTGTTTTGTGATTCATACAAAGTTTTTCCCCTAGATTTATTCAGTGTTAAAGTCCTGATTTCCATTGATTTTGACACACGAAACTCTTTGTATTGACATGATCTGTTTTCTGATCAAACACTTTAGTTTGTTCTTGCTCAAACTGGGGAGAAAATGTCATTATAGAGATGGGCTCAGGCTTTAGTGGGACCAAGTCCTCACATGGGGTCAGCCAGCAGAGCTCACAGGGTGAATAAAATGGTGCCAGTTTGGACTGACAGGACATTCCCAGGTTACTGAGCAGCCTCTGCACTCCCAAAACAGCCCAAACTCTCCCAAATGTGGCTGCTGCACACCTGCTGTGCACTGCAGCGACACTGCACAATAATAATGCCATTATTTCAGTGCCACATCACAGCTTTGAGCTTTAACTGTTGGAGTGCAGCTGTTTGATGGATGGCAGAGCACACCCCAGGAAGGAGGCTGAAACCTTCCCTTTCTTGGTCCTGCCTGCAGTGCTGAGTCCTCCCAGGCTGTCACCAAGGAGCTGTGACAGCTCCAGTGCTGCTCCTTGGCAGAGCACTTGGGCTTCATGGAAATTCCTGTGAGGAGCAGAAACATTCACATTGAAAATCTGCCAAGAGCAGACAAAGTGTTGGTGGGGCAAAGGGAGAAAACCATCCAGGGAATGATCCATTGCAGCACAGGAAAATCCAGCACAGCCCTGCTGGGCCTTCAGACCAGCACTGCTTTGCTCTGGGGAGCAGAGAGCAGCTCCTGGGCAGGTGAGGCTGTACCTGGGCAGGTGAGGCTGTTCCTGGGCAGGAGGAGGCTGTACCTGGGCAGGAGGAGGCTGTACCTGGGCAGGTGAGGCTGTACCTGGGTAGGTGAGGCTGTTCCTGGGCAGGTGAGGCTGTACCTGGGCAGGTGAGGCTGTACCTGGGCAGGAGGAGTCTTGAAGCAGCAGCAGGACTCTTGACTCTTGAGACTCAGGACTCTTGAGCAGCCAGCACAGCTGCAGGGCTGTGTCTGACAGGGCCAGTCCCCACCAATGTGATTTGCTTCCTTATTTTCCTTTGTACATTTCTCTTTAGGGCTGAAATGTACAGGAGTTGTGCAGGAATGTAAAAGCAGCCTGGGAGGGGCCAGCTGGGGATGAAATGGTTTTGGTTTGGGGATGAAATGGGATGCTGTGTACAAATAGTTCACTGTCTGAGTCCCACAAAACCCTCTGAAGGCAGCGTGCAGGGAACAGGCTCCTTCAAAATGTGTTATTAAAACTGATCACTTGTTTTAAGAAACAAGTAATCTTACACTTATCTAGCCACCCTGAAGTATGTGATGTCACTTTAAATCATGGATTTCACAGTGAACCACACAAACATCAGACCCAAATATATCCTGTGAACATAAAACCTGAGGAATGAAAGAAGAATTTCCCATTAAAAATTTATAAAGAATTTGCAGAGACTTAGTGCTTTATTGTGGTAAATTCTGTACCCAAGGGAACAAAAGCATAACTTCAGTATGAAGTACATTTCTACATTGTGTATTTTGATTCTTCGTAGTCTGCAGACTGTTGATTAGCTTCTTACTTCCCTCGATTTGAGTATTTTGTACATCCCAGAACTAGATTTACATATTTAAGCTCCTTCTCTGGCTTTCTCCTGCGGAAAGTTAAAACTCAGTAAATATTGTGTAAAAAAAAAACCCTATAAATATTCTTCCACTTCAGAAAAAAAAATATTTTGAGTTTGCTTCCTGCAACTATCAACTAGCCAGCAGAAAACAAATGTACTGGCAAGAATATTTAGCAGAGCAGCAAATTTTAAGTGGTTACAGAAGACTGTTCCTGGAAGGCAGACTCCAGAAAGGAAGCTGTGACCTTTTTTCCTAGGTATCTCCTATTTTATTGATGTTTTATACACAATTGCCTGACTCTGTCTTCACTAAAGATATGTCAAAACACTTGGAGATTTACTGGATTACAAACAGTGATCAAGTGTTCAAAGGCAATTAATTGACACAAAGGCTCTGTTCCAGTGCTGCTCCTCAAAGAGAGCCTTTCCACTTTCCTGCTGCACACATTTCATCCTGATGCTTGCTGCTGTGCAAGTCTTGTAGAACATAATCTTACTACTTGGTATCCAAGCTGCTGTGTCTTCCTCCTTGTATTTTCTTTTGATTCATTGAGGAATTTTCCTTTCAGGCCACAGCTTTTGGCTCTGGCTTTGCAGTGCATCGATGCTGGCAAGGAGTTGGTCGGCTTCAAACTGGAGAATATTGAGCCCAAAAGCTGGAGGTGTATTTGCTGCTCTGTGCCCTCAGTGGGGAGCAGGCAGAAATCCTCCTGGACCTTTGAAGTGTGAGGGGAGAAGAGCAGCCCGATGAGGGGGATGTGGGGTTTCCTTCACTGCAGCTCCCTGTGGCTGTTCAGGAGCTGTGCAGGGCCAGCTCTGGGGTTTGGGTAGCCAGTCACCCTCTCTGAGAACCAAACCTCATTTGAGCACCTGGCTCAGGCTGTGTTTGAGTGAGGTTTTCTATTTTAACCCCCCTGGGACTGAGATCTCCCTGTTTGCTCAAGCAGCCAGGCTGCCTGTGCAGCCACAGAGACACCAGCTCCTCCAGGAGACCCTCTCACACCAAAGTGTTTGTTAAAAGGTTTTGGCTGAATTTTTCCTGTTGCCTTGATTGATAAGGGAACGTGGAGCAGGAAAGTTCCAGATTTGCTGAGCTGAATCCCTCCCTGCCCTGTGTGTCCCCCCTGGCTGCAGGTGCAGAGCAGCACTGCAGGGGAAGCTCCTGCTGGAGCATTGCTGAGGGGAGCACTTGGGATGCATCAAGGAACCAGTGGTGCTGCCTGTGCCTGTTGTAAAGACTGCACAGATGAGATATGGAGATTTATATTTGTGATGACAGGAGCTTGGATTAGCTGCTGAGAGAAACTTGCCCCATTTTGGATTTTCTGTCGTGCGCAGTTTTTTAAGCCTAAGGAAAGTATTTAGAAAGATAGAGAAAAAAAGTTTAAAGGGAATGATACTATAAAAGTCCTTAATTTTTCCCCATATTCCATCTTGCATGACGGAACTAGATTTTCTATGTTTTGATGATACCACAAATGTGACATTTCAGCTGAGAGCTATAGAGCCCTGAAAATAAAAATGTGTCCTGGCAGCACTGATGGATCACTGACAAGGCTGGAGCTTCCAAAGCAGTGGGAAATGATGACAAGGCTGCATACAAAATGAATGGGTTCAGTCTGAGCTGCAGCCTCTCCCAGCTGCCTGACACTGCTCTGGGCAGGGCTTTGTGTCAGATCACAGGGTCTGAGCAGGAGATAAACGTGTATTATCTCAGAGCACTGGGGCTGACCAGGAGGTAAAGGTGTTGTGTCAGAGCACAGGGTCTGAGCAGGAGATAAACGTGTATTATCTCAGAGCACTGGGGTCTGAGCAGGAGGTAAAGATCTGTCAATGCCACCTCCCTGTGCTGCTGCTGCTGTTGGGCTGGGCCAGCTGCCTTGGGAGGGGGCTCAGCCACGTCCATCTCAGGAGGACAGTACAGAGAGCAATATTTCACTTTTTGTACACAGTATCTCCCACGACAGCATGTCTGCCAACTCCAAGAAAACATAAGATAAAAATAAAGGTAAATTTCAGAGCACTTGGGAAAAAAATTGTGCAGCTTAAACATATGGTCTGATGAGAGTCTAAGTGGCTTATATTTTGAGAACTAAATATAGAGAAGTGTATTCTAGTATACTCCATTTAATTGGAGAGTATGGCTAAACTGTAGCTCTGTGCTCTATTAATGGAAATTGGTGTTACACTGCAAATCTTACTGGCAGGAGGACAAATGTGATCCGAACGTTGTCTGTGCTGCAGCTGTGCTGTGCCAGGGAGTGATGCTGCAGCTCTGCCCCTCTCTGGGCAAGGCTGAAGGCTGCCCTGCTGAGGAGGACTCCACTGGGCAAGGCTGAAGGCTGCCCTGCTGAGGAGGACTCCACTGGGCAGAGGCTGAAGGCTGCCAGGGGAGCCCACAGAGCTCTGCCAGAGCAGGGAGATGTTTCTGGCTGCTGTCCTGGCTGGCCCCTGGCTGACAGCACATCAGTAATTTATACCATGCTGATAATACGTTGTAGTGCCAGTAACTTTTTATAACACTCCTAAAATTCCTGATTCCTGTGGGGAACATTCCTGCAGCGTGGGCAGTCAAGTGATCACTTTCAGATGTCACTGAGCACTGGGACATTGGCTCCTGGCCAGCCCTCTGTTAAGGTGACCAGATTTTCTAGGCTCCAAGTCAGGGAGAAGGAGTTTGGAGGGCTGGAAGGGGGAGGAATGCAGACCCCCCCGGGATATCATTCAGGCAAGGCAGGAATCTCTTTCCCCTTTCTCACATCTGCCTCCTGTTCCTCTGCCATGCCTTGAAAGTGAGGTCCTAAAGGGCTCTATCAAACAGCCATCACAACCTGCTGTGTTATTTCATTTAAAGTCACACTGGGTTATAATTTAATTCCTGCCCTACATTCCTTTGGTAGAATATGTGTAAGTATTTTCCAGGGTTCACTCTGTCCTGCTCATGCCAGCTATAAAAACTCCAGACTTGGAGAACATGTGAGCAATGAGGCAGTGCCTCCCAGCAGGGCTGTGCCTGGTGCTGCCAGGCCAGGCTCAGGCAGGAATGCACTTGGAGAGCACCAGGCCATGGAGATGATTTTTGTTATCTCTGGAAACGTGTGCTAAAAGAAACAAACACAGCTCAAACCTCACATCTGCTTAACTGTGCCACTTCTGGACAGGCCAAGGAGTAAAAATCACCCCCAAGAAAATCCATGGGCACAGCTGAGCTTCAATACCTGCTTTGCTTTCTGTTTACTCTGTGGACAGAAAGTTTCTTTTGAAATCTTTTTTGTTTCCTGCTGTAACAGAGTCAGAGATATTGGGGAAAGCTTCAGGTTTCTTGCAGGAAGGTAACAGAGGCACAGGAGCCTTAAGATGCTTTAAGATTCCACAGTCGCTCCTTTGGTTTGCTCTTGTGCTCTCACTTTATGATATTTGTAAGGTATTTATGAGCTTTTTTTCTGCACTGGCAGTCAAATGTCAATTAAAAACAGATCTTCAGGAATAAGAGCCTTGCCTAAATAGAGTGAGAAGAAACGAGATGCAATTTTCAAAGCAATGATTGCCCCAAATGGAACAACGTAGGAATTAAACGTGTCCAGTTTCCTGATGGTTGGAGTGCTGCATTTAACATTTGTGGATAGAAGAGGTGGAAATGGGGCTGAAGATTCCGAGGTGGCTCGGGGGGGAATTTTCAGCCCAGCTATAGGACAACCATGTAAAGACCATTTCACTGTGAACCACTTTTCATGTTAGCAGTAAAATTGTGTAAGAAAACCAAGGGATCTTCATCCTCTAAACTCTTGTGTAAGGTAGAGGGAGATTTTCCCTGGCTGTGTGTGGCCAGTTTTGGCTGAAGATCTTTGTTCTGTAGCTGTGCTCTAAGATTCAGAGCCTCTTCCCCTCAAACCTGGCAGCTGCCGCTTGTGCAGAAAGCAGAGATTTGGAAAGCCTGTTTTAGGAAAAAAAGAAATGCAGATGCTAAAGCAGAAAAATACCTTTAAAGTTCTATCAGTTGCATAAGAAGGAGAGGTACTCCCTTCCAGGAATGTTCTGTCTCGGTGGCAGCGCTCGGAGCCTGCTGTCAGAATGAGTTCCTGGAGCAGGAGGGGTGGGAGGGCTGAGTCGGCCCCGGCTCCAGGGCTGGGCTCCCTCCGGGGGGACCAGGCACCACCTCCGGGCCACCTTCCGCACTGGGGCTGCGGCACGAGGGGCACAAGGGCAGCTCCGGCTCCTCTTCTAGCGGCTCTAGAAATGGGAGGATTTGCCCAGCAGGGAGAAAAGATCCGTTCACACATCGTTTTCTGCCCATTAATGATTGTGCCTCACATGGGCAGACAGTAATTTGAATGTGAATATGTGTTTTCCCAAATTTATCCTGGCCTGAGGTGGGTTGGTGAAAGTTTTTTCTGTCTCCTGTTGGATGAGCTTATTTGGACTTCAGCAGTGGAGGGGTTGCATGAGAATTGGATATTTCCAGCTCGTTCTGCACAGAGGTTTCTCGAGGTGATCTGTAAAACAAAGCACTTTTCTCTGTGACATAATCCTGCCTTTTTTACGAGTTTCTGGGACCACCCGCTGTGGCCAGAGTCAGATCCTTCAATGTTGCATGGGAAATGCAGCCAGACTGGACTAAAACATCTGGGACAAAAAGGCCCCTCCATAATTACAGAATTTGAAATAATTACCATTCCATGTTCTTTGTTTTCCGCCGGTGTGAATTGTAACGAGAAACCATCTCAAAGTACAAAGAATTTCAGATTTCCAGTGTTTCAGACATTGCACGATGTTTCCAGGATGTTCAGTCCCCAGAGGCTCTTGGTTAAATGTGGAATGGCAGGAAAATGTGTAAGGTTTTTTTACGGGTTAAAGAAGGACAGGGGAGGTGAGTACTTAAATACAAAGCTGGGAAAATAAGAGGGAGCATGCAGCCTGGATGGTGGTGTGGAAGAATGAATCACAACTACTGCAGCTCTTCTTTAGTCCCTTAGGATATCTGAATGTCCTGACTTTCCAAAGGGACACTGAAACATCTGCTGCTTCTTTGTTTGTTATCTGTATTGTTCAGCCTTCAGGCCAGAAAGAAAAACAATCAGGACAACTTTTCTGGCCCAATTTTGTCTTTTCCAGCCCTTGTAAAGAGGGAGAACTCTTCAGTTTCCACAAGAGGGGAGCCCTAGGAAGAACAGCTGGGATGTCACAGAAAGGCAGCTCTGCACCTTTCCATAAAGTTCTCCCTGGCCCTGCTCCAACCTCCTGTTTTATTGGGCAGACAGTAATTTGAATGTGAATATGTGTTTTCCCAAATTTATCCTGGCCTGAGGTGGATTGGTGAAAGTTTCTTCTGTCTCCTGTGTTTAGGTTTCCTTAGCCCAGCTGCCAGAGAAGTGGCAGTTGTGTGTAATACAGTGATACATCCACAGCACCCTGTTCGCCTCAGACAGCAGCACATCCATCACTTTCTCTCTGATTTCTGCCAGCCCCCCTAGTTTAACCAGCTGTGGCAGATGCCTAGATCCCAACCCTGGCTTCCCTGAGGTGAGAGGAGGTTCAGGCAGGAGGGGTTGATGCATTTCCTGCAGTGCTGCATGGTGGTGGGAGCTGCAGCTCCTGCAGTCAGCTCTCCCATATGGGGTAGCTTTGTTCTTTGGGGTTTCTGGTGGGAATTTTTAGTTTGTCACAACCAGCCCCTTCCATCTGCACCTGCTGCTCTGAGCAACAGCAAATGCACTTCAAACAAAAGGACAAGCAATTATTCAGAAGAGCATTAGCCTGCCATGTGCAAAGACTATTTGCTTCTTTGCATCTCTCCATGCACTGAAACATTCTGGGGGAGATAGTTTTTGTCATTACAAATTAGAAATAATTCCAGGGTGTTACTTAGGAATGCTCCTTTACACAAATGGGTTATTTGCTCTGTGCAAATACACATGTGCTTGAGAGAGTTTCCATAAAACCTTTGTAGCACAATTTTGAAGGACATTGATGAGGTGCTTTGTTTTTGTGACTTTTACCTTAATGTACTAATAACTTGGCTGTTTGTTACCTCTGTTTTCCATGTTGTCACGTGTGTAGACATGGTGACAAACAGGGACAAAAAATCCATAATACCCAATTCTCTCGTGCCTGCAGGAGTCACATACATTTGCAAAGGGGGGATGTAAAACACACCCTTGATTTCCACAAATGCTGCGTCTGCTTTTTGCAGGTGTGAACATTGGCGTGGAGAGAAAGATGCTTAGAAATGTTCCATATTGGTCTGACTCTCCTCAGAGTTTAGTCTGTGCTAATATACACAGAAAATCCTCTTTTTGTGGTGCAAGGTGGAGAATTCGGGTCATGTCTCTGCCCCAGGCAAAGTAAAGTTTCCTTTTCCATTTCTTCCTCGGAATAAGTGAGCTGGAGAATATCTGGCAGTGAGGAATGCTGTGGCCCAGGTGAGCAACTCTGCTGTCTCTGTGTTCCCTCACCCTCAGGGATTTAGAATGCAGGATTATTCTGGGGATAGATGCCTTCCCTCTGGACTTGTTTGCCTCCCAGCCCACAATTCACAGTACAAACTATGCAGCAACTCAATAAAATTATTGCCACACATTTCATTCATGTGGACTGCTGTTTTTCTAAGAAATTGGATTGTGCTTTAATGATTCCTCAACAATTACCCAAAGTGTTAGTGGTGCTGGTGGCAGTCCAGCTCTGACTAAAGTGTGAGTAGCTGAATCACAGAGCATTTCCAGCACATCCCAGAGCTCAGGAGAAGATGTCCGGGGTTGTCAGGGATGCCACAGTGCCACCATTACCCCAAAGAGCAGCTCCAGTGCAGCCCAGGCTGTCCATGGGGCTGGCTTTGCCCACAGACAGGATTTCTGCTCCAAACTCACTGCACTGCCTGCCAGGAAATTCTTCTGTTGTGGGAATGTTGCCAAAACCTCGGCAGTGTGAATGAATTGTCACCCAGACCTGGTGCTCCCTTCACTCCTCTCTGTGCCCTGAGGCAGGGAAGGTGAAATCCTTCACAAAACAATTGCAGAAATCTCCCAGAATTACATTTCTCTGTTTCTGCTGAGGCTGAACTAAGATTCCTCAATCAGGTTGCTCAGCTTAAAAGAAGGATTATACTGAAAGGAGTTGCCTTTTATTTTTTAATATATCTTTATGTTCTTCTTCTATTTTGGAAAAGAGGAGAAGTGGTTGTTCAGCTGCACTTTTTTACCAGGCTCCAAAGACCTTTGTTACTGCACTCTCTCTTCAAAGGCACTGCTGCTCATGGGCTGAGAGGATTTTGGGGCCAGGTGGGGAAGGATCAGTGCAGAACATGCTCAGGAAATGTCTTCCTGAACTGCCCTTTTATTCACTCAAATTCAGAACTCTGGACAGGCTGAATTAGGTGTCATTTGTGCTGAAAAGATTGAATGGCTCGGGCAAAGTATTTATAAACCTGTGGAGTATTTTTAAAATGGAAACTTTTTATTTTGGCATTTTAACATGGAATGTGTATTTCCTCTAATGTGACATACTGAATCCGAATGTCTTCAGTGTTGTGTTTCAAAAATGAAAGAAGACTCAGGGTTTGTTGCATACATGTAGGGACATTGTATTGAAGAAGAAAATAGATTTTTTGGCAATCTAGAATGTATTACTACAACTCCCTGCCTTGTTTTCTGTGTTGATTACTGTAACCAGACTCCTCAGCTCTCTGCTTCACTCAGCTCAGTGCCTGAGCCACCTTCTCCTGGTCTTCAGGAACTCCTGGTTTTGTGTTCCTTGTTCCATGGGCAGCAGCCAGGCAGTGCTTGTTGCCTTTGCAGACCAAACGCTGACAAACCTCCCTAAACAGCAGAGTTTTCAGGGTGTGGTTTGTGTTGTGATATCCCACCCAGCAAGGCAAAGTTTAATCAGCGTATTTTAAGATTATTTTAGTGTATTTTTTGTGGCATTTTGGATCTGGGTTTTTTCTTCTATTTTCTGTGAATTACGATGGGTTTAACAGAAAGTTGTGCTGAAGGAGTTTAGCAAAATGTTTTCATAATGTTTTTGTCACCTGAGACAACATGCCCATGGAGTTTGGTATGTGAATTTGGAAAGTCCAAATCAGTTATCATTTATTCTCTTTCTTGCTGCTCTCTCCATGAAATCCAGGTTCCATTTCTGTGCTGCAGGCCAGGCTCTGGGCTGGATCAGCAACGGCAGAGATGTAACACAACCTGATTCTGGAATTAAAGGCAGAGCAGAGAGCACTGTCTGCATTGGTAAATAGTGAGGAGATGGATCCTGGGTTGTGCCCATAACTCTGCACTCTGGGTTGTTTATCTCTCTGAATGTGTGCTCACAACAACACAGGCCACCCTTTGTCTGACATCCGTGTTTGACACCACATTTCACACCAGCCAGGAGATTCCGCACTGGGAGAGCAAACAAACAAATGAGCTGAGCATTTGTTGTGGTGCAGTGCCTGGCAGACACAGCAGGAGTCATAGGGATAATAAACAGGCACTTCTGTGGGGGAGAAATCTTGGGCAATATCTAAGTAAGCAAGAGAATTTAGGGGAGATGGGGTCCTGTAATCAATCCCTGCTGTTGGGTAAGCACTGCCTTGATAAACTGCAAGATGAATCACCTATTCAATGCCAGCTGTATAAAGTTACAAGATGGATGGGACTGAAGCAATAATAGAATGCAAAATAAGACCCAGTAAGGTGCAGCTACTGTACAAGGCCAAAACTCTGTGAAAAGCTACGTAATAAAGAGAAATATATGCAGAGGCCAGCAGCTGAATGGATTTGCACAGAGCAGATTTCTGTCTGGAGTTTGCAGGTGTCAGCAGCTTTGAATGTATTCACCTTTCTGAACCTCTCAGACAGGCTGAATCGTGCTTGTTTTCGTTCTTCAGAGACACACAGGATATTTAATGTCCTCTCACAACTGCCAGACAGGTCCAAGGTGTTCTAAGGCACCAGTGTGAAGTGTTAAAATTTGCTGTTTACTAAATGCATAAGGAAAAGGGTGAAGATGAAGTGGTGATTTGAGGAGTAAAATAATGCAGGACTTTGTGGGAAGAGCTGGAGGATGGGATAAACCGGGCAGATGGAAAGATTAATAAATCAGTCACTCTGTAAGGCCTAGAGAACAGCAGGCTGTTGTAGAAGGTCCCACAGATCAGGTACAGGTGTGTGAGCCTTCCTTCAAAGGCTATTCTAGAAATGAAGAGCTGGAAGGAGTCCTGTGTAAAAGTTATACTGGACCTGTTACTTGCTAGGGATAAATCCAGGTTTAGTCTGATCCATATTGGAGACAGATTCATAAACTGCTTTGAAACATGATTTAAAAGAATAAAGTACAGCTACTGAGGATATGCCGGGGCCCAACAACCTTTTGTGTCTGCATCAGCTGCCCCTGAGGTGCCCTGCTATTCCTGCAGCAGAATTGCTTTGTGTTTCCTCTTCTGAAAGCCTCAATCAATAGCCAGCTTTGCTTCAATGACACAGCTCAGTGTTCTTTTAAAGCAGCATCTCCTCGTTGTCATCGGTGTTTGCTCTGTCAGAAATTTGTCATGCCAACAGTGATTTTACTGGCAATCATTCAGGGGTTTCACCTTCAGTTCAGTCACCTCTCTGGGGAGTTCATTCCTATCTAGGAGGACTAAGTGCCTGACCTGGGGGCTGTTAGCAGAGCACCAGGTGTCATTGCAATCACCAAGCAATCCTGGTTGTTAATGGTTGTTCATTTAATTGAGGTGATGCTCTCTCTGTCTGGATGAGCATCAGCCTTATTTATCCACAAAAGAGAGATAACTGAACTCACCTTTTAAATTATCTTTCTCTTTCATGCCTCTTCTCTTTTCCCGAGACTTCAGAACAAATTGAGCGCTGGCAGTTGTATAATTATAATTATAACGTACCTGTGCTTGTCAAGCAAATTTTCTGCCTTTCTGTGTTGTAACCCCTGAGTTCTCCAAGGGTCCTCAGCTCTTTCAGTAGCTTCTGTCTCCTAAATCCCCAAACATCTGGATTATTGGTGAACTATTTCACACCTAAACACAACAAAAGCATTTAATGTATAGTTACAATGTTCAGGTTTTGAGAGCCTTGTGCAATTTTTTGCTTGTTGGGCAGGGTTTTATCTGGGGCAAAGTGTTGCTACCCTGCAAGAGCCTGTCCCCTCTGTGAAGTGTCCCACAAGAAAGCTGAGGGTTGTGTTTTGCTGTTGTTCTGCCTCCTGGCTCCACTGAGCACCTTCAATGGGCACCAGGCAGTGGCTGGCTTAGAGAGCCTTGAAAACTCTCCACAACGTGATTCTGAAGTGTTCTGACCTCACAGAAGAGCCCAAACAGGGCCCCAAGAATCAGTGGAGAGCCTTGGGGATGAAGAATAAATCAAAGGCTTTTCTGCTTTCAGCATTTCAGATCAGGGGAGGCTTTCCTCTCTCTCTATCTCAAAGGCACATGCCCAGGCTGTGCTGCATTCCTGGTGCAGTGGCTCTGTCCTTGGGGACACTGCTCTCACTGATGCCACAGCTCCATTGGACATCACTGGGTTGTGCATAAAAGTTTATGTAGGACAAGTCTGGGCTCGGGCCGGCAAAACCCACAGTTTGTCAATGTGGGGGATTACAGCAGGAATGAACTGGAACAGCTTAAAGACTGTATGTCACTATTCTCCTTTAATTTCATATACTACACTACACTACACCACACTACACTACACTACAATACAATACAGCACCTTTGGTCTAGGCTGGGTGTGGCTGCAGAGGTGTTTGGAGCCCAGCAGGGATGGATGAGCCCTGGTTCCAAAGTGGTGGTAGGGAAAAAGCTGTGCCCAGGGGAGGGGTCCTGGGCACATCCCAGAGACTCTCTGGCAGCAGCTGCAGTGCCCACCCAGCCAGCACCCACCCAGCCAGTGCCCACCCACTGCCCCTTCCTGCCCCAGACTCTGCTGGGCACTTTGTTCCCCCAGAGAAACACCAGGAAGGGGAGGGAAGACTTCTGCCATCAGCAATATCAGAACAAAGTCCCTGTTTTTCCTGGATTGTGACCCTTTGTGACTTAAATTTGTTTGATGATCTTGGAGGTCTTGTCCAACCTTCATAATTCTATGATCTAGCTGATCTGTTTTTCTTTAAGACCTTCCAAGCCCCTCCAAGCCTCAGCTTGCCCTGTTTTCCCTGTGTTTAAGAGCACAAATGACCCTTCCCAAACCTGTGCAGCCATCTCACCCCAGGCACAGCTGCTGGTGTGAGCTCAGTCCTCCTACTTCAGCTCCTCATCCCCCTTGGCTGATCCCCTCCCAGGTCACAGGGTGCTATGAGGAGCTGAAAAGTCCTTGCCTTGTGTTAGCCCCAATCAGCAACACCTAAAACATCAGTGTGTATCAGCTTCATCCTTATCCTAAATCCAAAACTCAGCCCTGGACCAGCTACTGGGACAAAAATTAACCCATCCCAGCAGGATCAGGACACTGGGCAGGGATCAGGACACTGGGCAGTGATCAGGACACTGGCCAGGGATCAGGACACTGGGTAAGGATCACTTGCTGTAATTGAACAGCAACTCAAATGCTGAATTCACGTTGCACAATATTGGTAAATAAGGTTCATGAGGGACAATAAATTCCCCACACCCTGGTCATAATTTATTTTAAACAGCCAAACAAATGAAACCAAATTAAACTCGTAAGTTATAGTGTGAGCAGCATCCAAAAAAATGTCAGTTCCAATAAAATATGACAAATAAAAGTATTGGCATAAATTCCAAGGATTTATATCATTGGCACCACAATAAGCCTTTCTTTAGCTGATCTTGAGACATGACTCAAAATGTGAAGAATGGGAATATAAATATAAATAAAGGGATTTTTTTTTCCTAAATGCTGAAAGGGTTATTTTTAACACAGTAAACATTTTCATTCTAAGTTAACACTAGTCAGTGCAATTGGAAGATCTTTTCAGTGGGTTTAGCACAACCGGCTGAAGTATTCAAAATAATCTGTACAGAACTGTCATGGAGTTGGATTAAATAGATTATTATACTAATCAGATTATAATAACCCAGAGCATCATTCACAGTCTTCATAATGAGCTCTTGCTAATGAGTTCTGTATTACTTTTCCTTAGATATAACATTTCTGGGAGGAGAGAATTTATTTTTCAAAACATAAACTCTGCACTCATATTTTTTTTATTCATGGCAATGAGGTTTTGTTCGGAAGCACCCGAGATATTTTTCATCCTTTAATTAAATAAAATCAGTGTTCAAATAACAGCCACTGCCTGTCAAAGAATACAGTGCAGTCATTCAAGTGATCTCCACCAGAATAATTACCCCTCAATCAAGCTGTAATTTGCCTTTTCAAGTAGAATGAATGACCCAGACTGATTGAAAAAAAGAAGCTGCTTTTTAAAATAGAAAATAAGAGATGTTCATTTCATTAAAGAGATGTTAATTCATTTAAAAATAATTAATCATGAGATGTCATTTGTCTAATCTGAAATAGCTTCTGACAAACCCCCCAGGGTTTGCGTTGGAGCTTTGGGCTGCTGCTGGTGGGAGCTGGGACTGGGTGTGTGTAAATACATCAGCACCTGTGGCCTTTTCACACTGACATTTGTCTTGTCCTCAAACCACCTGGAATTACTGTACCCACAAACCTGGGCACAGGTAAACTGCTCAGAGTGTCCCCATCAGGCCCTGTCCCCATTTCCTGGCAGGGATAAATTCCCTGACCCAAATCTCTGTTTCCCAGTTTGATGCCAGGTAATTGATGGAGCCCCTGGGGGGATCCTCCAGCTGGAGGACTGCAGGATTTTCACCGGGAGTTGCCCTGGCTCAGGTTTCCCAGAGAGTGCAGACTGCTGTAAAATGTGATGGAGAATTCTGGAGAGTTTGGTTTTCTCACACTGAGTTTAGAACATGGGCCTGATTTTCTGTTGCCTTGCACTTTGTGTAGTGTGTGAGCAGTGAGCACTGGGCACTTCTGCTCCTGCCTGGTGGCATTTGGGGCTGGCCTTGCACACAGGAAAATGGCCACACAGGGGTCACTGGTGCCTTTACGATAATTGGTTCTTTTCAGTCCTATCAATATGATTTTTTTCTTTTGTCCTTTTTTTAATCTGGCCTTAAATTTCTGATTAATACTGATTTTTATGAAGTCTTAGTGCTGTACAAGAACCCCTCTTCAAAAGGTATCTGTTTAAATCAGAGTATTTAATCTGAGAAAATCATATTGTATGATCAGAACACTGAGAGCAGAGAAAGCTGACAGACAAATGGCTGTTTTATGGAAAGCTGGGAGAGATACAGAAAAATGTATGTAGAGAAAACTCTAAAGCAAACAAAAGATTTGGCCAGCAAGTTAAATTATAAGGATAAATTTTAAAACCATTTCTTCCAGAAACCCCTGAAGGTTTTGTGGAATAAGGCAATTTCTTCAGCCCTGACACTGTAAGAGCATAGGAAACTGGAATTAACTTAATAGAAATGAGAACTATGTAAACCTTTGCTCAAACTCTGAACCAAAGGATTCCTACGTTTATATGAGATTCAAAAGAAGACATTGTTAGCTGAAAATGCACTGTAAGAGTCTACTCTGCTGGCTCTGTGCTTGAGCTGGGTTTCCAGGCTGTGGGAAGAGCTTTTCATGTGGCATTTCTGGCTGGTGCTGCCCGGGCTGTGGGTGAATCCCCTGCAGATGTCACTCCCAGGAGCTGGAAAAGATGCATTTTGTGTGCCAAGTGTCAGAGATGCTCTGAGCAAACCATGCACTTGTGGAGGCGTTGCCCCATTTTCTGAGCTAAAGCTAAAATAAGAAGAAAGACTGGAAATCATCTGCTTTTGGTAGAGTTCATCTTTCTGACAGTACACCACTCTTCATTTTTCCCCTTTCCTGTGATATTCCTGCTCCAATTTTAAATAGAACCAAGCTGAGCCATCAGAAAACGTGTCTTTGTCCCAAGCAGCTCTCAGGCACCTGCCTGTGACACCAAACCTGGGAGTTCTGCTGCTCTGGGGGCAGTTCAGGTGCCTCATCTCCTTCCAGCTCAGCCTGTAACTCCTCACAGGCTCTTTGCTTTTGTTCTGACTCTGAAACAAAATGTGGGTGTTCCTATCTCAATGTTCTCATTTTCACTCCTTTAACTGCATTTTTTAAGGGTGTTGCTGAATTAAAGTATAAATTGCTTCTGTTCATAATAGCAGTCCTGAATATGTAAATCTGCTTTCTGTAAGGGTGAATATTAAGATGAGTCTGTTTGCATAAGGAACTTATTTTCATATACTTACCCTGTGCTTTTACTGCCTTGTGCTCCCTCAGTTAGGGTTTTTGTGGTTTCCTTGATCATTATGTTTGTGAACTGCAGCTGTATAAAGTGAGGGTTTGTGATCACAAAAGGAAAGTGAAAAGATAATTTTACACTGACCAAGCCTTTGATATCTAATCCCAGTTTCTGGATCTGGCATAATCTACTTCTGTAACTTGGGGCAAACTGTTTAAATGTAGTTGGGCCACTTGGATCAGATACAGAGAAGTATGGTCAATTATCTCAAGAAGGGAAATTGCCAATAATAATTCAGTTTGCCCATCTGTGTAATGGACACAATGATCTTTCAGCTTTTTTTTTTTGTTGTTGTTCTTAACCATTCTGTCCCCTTTAGCTGCTTGTCTCCTCAGAGCTGAAACCGTGTGTGCTCAGTGCTTGGCAGGCTGGCACTGGACACAGACTTGGCACAGAGGGTTTTGGATATATTGCTGCACTGATGCCTGGAATTAATTGGCAGATAATTTATGATGTTGTTTCTGAGAAGTCTTTCTCCTCCAATACAAGTATTTTAAAAACCCAAACAGTTTCCCATCCCCACCTTCCAAATGAGATCTGAGCAAGATCTGGCCAAGTTCCCACAGATTGCTCAAGGTACAGGACCTGCCTGTGTCTGCACTGATGTTGTTTTTGCAGTCAGAGCAAGTGAAATTAACTGCAAACAACTCAGGCAGCTCACAGAGCTGCTGTTTCCCATATGCCACAAATGTTTTACTCTTTGGTCTGTGTCCATTTCTCAGCATATTTGGATCAAACATTCATTATTCAGCTTGCTGGTGGGATCTTGGGGGAAGAAACTGTTACGCAAAATTAATCACAAAGTTGTCTCTGAAATTGTTCTAATAATGATTCCATGATTTCAGCTGGAGCTCCTGTACAGATGCAATGTCAGGGAAATGAGGAGCAGCCTCAGCCTAGCTCAGGTGCCTGTGCTTGGTTCCTGTGATTCATAGAGGATTCACATGTTCTACTTTATTATTATTATTATTATTTATTGGAACTTTGGTCTCTCCGAGAAACATCAAGGGAAAATCTTTTCTCTGTTAAAGTCACTGTCTTAACAGAAAGAGACTAAGAGTGGAAAAGCCACTGTGTTCCTTCTGGTTTCTACTGGAGAAATTGCTCTTCTTTTTCTCTTTCCCTCCATTCCTTACCCAGATAAAGAACCTGGGGGGTTTTATGGCAGTGCCTGGTTCCCCTGAGCCCTCTGGAGGAATTTCCCCCTCTGTGGCCCTGGGCTGTGCTCTGGAACCCCTGGGAAATCCTCTCCTTTCACCCTGTGGATCCCTGGACTCCTGATCCTGCTCTGAGCCCTCTGTCACTGACAGTGACACTGACACTCTGAGCAGCTCTCAGGAAAGGCTCAGTGCCCAGGTGAGCAGGATAAAATGGTTTGTTTGCTTTAACTCAAATTTTCTCAAAGTCCTGAGAAACCACTGAGCTGGGGTGGGACCTCTCTCCAGTCCAGAGGTTTACAATAGTTGTTATTTTAGTCCTCTCCACTCCAAGCAGGAGCAGTGCCCAGTTTCTGTGCTGAGTATGCAATGGCTCAGCTCAGGGCAGATGCTCCAAATGTTCTCCAGCAAACTGCAAATTCCTCCTCACAGAAAAGCAGATTGTGCTTTTGGGAAGGGGATACAGCTGGATCCCATGGTGGAGATTATGGAGTGGGAAGGGCCCTTGCACACAGCAGCTGCTTTTCTTTTAGCAATCCCTTACACGAGCTGCTCCTTTGAACACAGAATTTCACATTTGTGAGCATTGGGGTCATCTGTACCCGAGTCAATCCAAACCAAAATACTGGAAAATGGTGTAACCTGGAAAAAACCCAAATGTAGCTTTGTAGAGGACACCACCTTTGTGCTCTAAAGGATTCTGGTGCTGAAAAGCCCTTGAGCTGGCAACCCCTTCTGGTAATGATATCTGGGGGAGTCTGAAGTCTCTGAGGGTGTTAATGAAGAATTTTGCTGGCTCTGTAATCGAGATAATGTTCCAAAACTCCCTTAAAGCCAGGGAAAGCCTAGCTGGCTTGAGTGGGTTTGTGATCAGGCCATAAGCTCTGTGATGAGGTTCACAGGCAGGTTCAGCTGACACAGACACAGGGATTATGCTCCAGCTCAGTCCCAGTCCCTGCTGCACCCATCCTGGATCTCCTCGTGGCTCCAGGGCAGCATAAAGAGAATAAAGATTATGGCAGAAGTCATCATGAGCTGTCTCAGTGAGCAAATTGTCAATAGCTGCTCTTCTAGGAAAGAGACATTAAAGGTGAGGTGAGAGACAATAAAGGTGAGACATCCTTGGAACATCCTGACTCACCTGGGACATCAGGTGTGGCCTTTGGGTTTTGTTGTTTCTCCTGCTCTGCTGAGGTTGAACGTGGAAAGAACTGGGGGATTTTGCCAAGGCAAACCATGGCAAGAGAAGCAGGAGCAAAACTCCAGAAAAAGCTGGGTTGGATCAATATTCTGCTGGTGGGAAATCAGCAGAAATGAAGCATTAGTGTGTAAAAAAGAAATAAGAGTCCTGACTGTGCTAGTGGAGTGGTGGTGGGAGTGCTTGGAGGATTCCCATAGCTGCTGTTTGCCCTTCCCTGTGTGCACTGGTGCATCTGACCTAAAATACACCCAGCCTGTATTGGGTAGCACCAGAGGGAAGCACAGCACGGTCTGAGGAGGCACCAAGGAAAATTCTCTGCGTAAATAATGTTTCAGACAGGATTTTGCTACTTTTGAAAGTTTTATTTTCTTTCATTCCCTGTAATTCTCTCTGTAGTTCTCTGAGGCAGGTGAGAGCTGTCTCAGAGTGTGCATGGCTGCCTCCTGGTGTGCATGGCTGAGCCCAAGAGGAAGAAAGGAGAAAGGGCTTTGCTTTCTTTTCTCTCCTCCCTGTCCCCTTCCTCAGGCTCTTCTGCTTTTTCATTCTGTGTAGCACGAGGAGCCCATAATGAAAGGCTGGCCATAAACCAGAAGATTGCCTTTAAATTATATTTGTTTTCTTTGTGTTGATGCTCAAGGCTGTTTCACTCTGGTGCTTTAAACTTGTGATTTATGAGTGAGCACAGCCTGGGCTGTCCCCCAGAGTGATCTGAGCCCCACCAGGTGAGTTGCAGCTTTATGGAATGTTTGTGTGATGCCCCAGTGATGCAGCAAAGCCTTTGGGGTGCAGGGCACTGTGATGCCCTGGTAATTTACTGTGCTGCACAGAACCCAAACACATCCCTGGGGAAGGTGGTTTTTCCCATTTCTCCAATTCTAGAAATACTCAATTTTGAATTCGTTACCACAAGGGTTTGTGGAAGAGCCTCTCATCTGTGTAAGAAATGACCTGGCATTTTTTTAATGAACCACCTTTTGTGTCCCTCTGAATAAGCAGTGGGGGGTATGAGCACAGGGTCGATGTGCACAGCCTGTGCCATTTTTGGTTATGAGGACACTAAAAAGTTCTTGAGTTGTAAGTCATGGTTGGAAGGAATCTCTTGACTTATTTGGATTGTGTATCACTTTGTGACAGGTTCGCCATCATCACTTTATTAAAAAATAAATTTATTTTCTAGGCTGTCAGCCACTTATTATTTATGAAGAGGTCTTAATTGGAAGTGTTGTCCCATTGGAAATATTCCCATGAACACTAGCAAGATTGTTTCCAAAAATAATATGTTTAGCAAAAGAAGGAAATCTTCGTACTCTGTAGCATAAAACACCCTGAACTCCCCACCCTGAGTGCTGGGAGACACTGTGTTCCTAAAAATGGACTGGCTTGTTTTAAATAACTCCTGATCCCAGCAGAAGGATGTGCCTGGCACACTCTGGGGTCTCTGGGAGTTTTCTGTGGGTTCTCTGAGCCCTGCAAAGCTCCTGGCATGCAGAGTTTGCTGAGGGCTTTGGATTTGGGGTTTGTCACTTCTCTGATGGACTACAGAGTTATCCCAGTAAATTAAATTGTGCACTCAGCCATTTCTGTCTACATGGGATTGTGGTTTTATTAGATCTAAAAGCAGTTCCACTCTTTGTGTAATGTATTTTTCTTCAAGAAGAAGCAAGACAAGAAAAGACACCAACAGATTGACAGGGTGGCTGTGTCCCAGAGCCTCACAGGGACGTCACACTCAGGTACATTGTGGAACTACTGGCCACTGCATCCTGACAAGATGCTAAAAAGTCCAGATTGCCATGAAGGGACATTTCCCTGGAGTGCAGGAAAGGGAAAGGGAAAGAGAAGGAGACTGGCAGTGCTGCCATTGAAGGGAGAAATAATTTCTCATTCTTTGCCCATTTAAAATGGCTGCACTAACGAATAGACAGGAAAGTTTGGAGACTTTGCAAAGCTCTGAAAACCTCAGCTGCATTCCTCAGACCATTAGATCAGTTTCCAGAGGGACCTGCTGCTGATTTCAGGAATCTCGGAAAAACTGAGCTGCAGACCAGCAGGGCTGGGGGCTGAGTAACTCTGGAGAAATTCACATTTGATGGCAGCAGATGCTTCATGTGGCTTCTGTGACCTGCCTGGATGAACCAGCCCACAGCAGGTTCTCTATTCCTGTGAGAGTTTGGGGGTTTGCTCCCATCCCTGCACTCCCTGCCATCCCTTCTGGAGAGGTCTGTGGCTTTGCCCCATCCCTGCCCTCTCTGTGGCACGGAGGGGCTGCTGTGCTCACCTGCACTTCCTTTAGGGAATGTTTGTGCAAACCCTCAGCTGGAGACAGACAAGCTGATGTTATTTGTAACCTGACAAAAGACTGAAAGGTTGAATATGCCTATACTTTAAAACTTCCATCCTGGTTATCCCAGGGGAAAAAAACCAAACCCTATGCTGAAAATTGCAAGCTCCAGCTCCTCAGGAGCGCTGCATTTCTTGCACTGCTGCAAACAGCCTTGCCATGGCCTTGGTGTGGCTGTGCCATCCCAGGGCTGCTGGCACACGGGCACTTGCAGCTCTGCAGCCCCTCTGGTGCTTGGGGAAGCTTTGGCTGTGTGAGATGTGCTGGGCCCTGCAGTGGGGTCCTGGCTGTGTGAGGAGCTGTGCTGAGCCCTGCAGTGAAGTCCTGGCTGTACCAACAGCCACATCTCTCTCTGTGCTCTGCCGGGGATGTGCACACAGCTCCACTGACTCCCCTTTTGTCATCTGAAAAACCAGCTCCACGGCTTGGTGTCACACTGCTCAGCTTTGTAGCTGGAGTTAATGCACCAGGCCTAATTCCAGCCTGGTTCTCATTTCTCTGGATGTGGTTGATGCACACATCAAACAGTTCTGGCACCCTGAAGCTTCCTGTGAATGAAAAATGACACGGAATAGTTGTGTGGATTTCATCCCCATTCATGCAACAGGCTAAACGACAACTGATGTTTGGCAAATGTGCAGGAATGGGAGAAAAGATTCAAATCTTAGGAAAAAAAATGTGAATGTTCTCAAGAGAGGGTTTTTTCCCACAACGCAAAAAAAAGAAAAAAAAAGCAGTAATGGAAACCCGTCAGCTTAATCCTTGAAAGATGCGGTCAGGAGAGTGCAATATCTTAATGAGGTGCTAAGATCCAAGCAATGGCCTTGGAGAGGGTGTGTCACATCTCTCGAAGCTCATGAGGCATTACAGGAGAGTTTTTATCTCCGGATGAGGATTAACTTCAGGCCCAGCTGGGTGCTGGATCTGCACAGATCAGCCCCTCGTCCCCCTTGCCGTGGCTCTTTGTTTTATTTATTGACTGTACTTAGGACAGCAGCTGTAACTTACTAAAGCGATAGAAAACTTGTGGTTTTGTGGGGGCAATTTTCTGTTTGGATCATTTTCACTCTGTTGGCCGCCTGTTCTCTAGAACTGGAGCAAGTGAGGCAGTTGGGGGTGTCTCTGCACCCCGAGCCTGCGATGGGCTCAGGGGACCAAACCCCGCCCCCCCGATTCTGTGACCTGCAGCAGGTTCGGCTGGTCCTGGTGCCCGGGAGATGCTCCAGGGCAGGCTGTGAGCGCGGGCTGGCCTGGGAGATGCTCTAGCCCAGGCTGTCCCGGGCTGTCCCGATCTCTGCCCCAGCCCAGGTGTGTGAGCACAGGCTGGCCCGGGCTGGCCGGGAGATGCTCCAGCCCAGGCTGTCCCGATCTGTCCCGGGCTGTCCCGATCTGTCTCGGTCTCTGTCCCAGGCTGTCCGGTCTCTCCCGGACTGTCCCGGTCTCTGTCCCAGTCTCTCCCATCTCTGTCCCGGTCTCTCCCGGCCTGTTCCGGTCCTGTCGCGCTCAGCTGCACTCCCGCCGCACCGCCAGTCCCCAGGGCCGTTGTTTAGTGAGACATCGCCAGAGACGGGAAACAACCTGTGGAGAGTCACACAGGAAAAGCGAACTGGGGAATAAAACCCGATGGCCTGGATCCAGGTGACTTTTCGATTGCACAAAATAAACATTTCCTTATCTCACCTAGGGAACCCGAATATCTTGTCCTTAAGCACGAATAAGTTTTTTGTAATATTTTCCATTCTGGTTACAAGAGCCTTATCGCAAGAGGGCTGAGTGCTGACTCTGTCTGCGAGCATTGTGAGCTGTGGCACGGCTCTGGAATGTTTATTGTGCTCTGGAATTATTTATACTCCAGCGCTCCCTTTGCCCACCCGCTCCTCAGAGATTAGCGGGGCCGGGGAAGGATAAATGACCATCAGCAGCCAGTCAAGGGATGGGAAGCTCAAAAGGGTCAATATAAAACAAAGGCTGCACATATAATTCACAAAGCCTGTGAGGCGCTGCCTTTCAGAGGTGACATTCACATAGCCAGGAATGCCAATGGAAAATGCGAACATATAAATCCAGTGCTAAGAGAAATACACTAACAACAAACTTACTGAGTGGTAAATATTTCTGCCATTAAGCCTGGTACTCCACTTCTGACGTGAACTATTAAAACTCCTCCTAAAGCTGGCATTAAATCATGTCTTCAAAAGTCCCTTTAAAACATGGTCCTTTGTTTGGAAAGGAATTACTCTGCAGATGGATGAGGACAAACCCGCTGAATATCTTACAAAAGCCTGGCTTTTTCTGAAGCATGAAATGCAGACCTGATCAAACTCGGCCTGAACTTGACCAAGGGGATTCTAACACCCAGAGGAGCTGGTGTTTTCCTGCAAGACACCCTAAGGAGTGGGTATTTTCCCGCAGGAGTCCAGTCCAGCTCCTGTCAGAGTGTTTGTGTCACACACCACGGTCCCGTCCGCTGGTTCTCGTGCCTTCCACAGAACAGCAGGATTTTGGTGCCTTTGGTCTCTGTCCCCTGGGTGCTCCCGGGGCTCCTGCTGCTCTATTGTCACCTCTGCTACACCCAGGGGTGGGTGACACCCAGGGGTGAAGCCCTGCAGAGCCCCCCTGCCCCGGCTGGGCTGCAGAGTATCCCCGGAGCAGCCCCGGAGCAGGAGGTTGCAGCCTACATGAAGAAGATAAATCCACTATTCCCAAATACCCCATAAACAGTTCATTATTCCTCTTATTATCATGCAGAGTTAGTGAAATTTTAATGTTTCACTGCTCCAGGCTGTCAAAGTCCTTGTGCTCTTCAAAGGGAAGGGCTGAGATTTTGTTCAGTCTTTGCGAAGGAAAATTAGGGCATCTTTGTGCTTTTTAAAAATATGTTTAGAAAAGGTCATACATGCTGTTTCTTCACTTGGAAGTGTATCTTGGGATAACTACCATGTGCCTGTTGTGTGAAAAACTGCCTGAAAGGTCTCTAGAGCCTTCTCCATAATAAATATGAGTCAATATGGATTGATTCTTCTTAATCATGACTTTCACTCTTGTAGGTAACAGATGTTTGCTAGCTCAGATTTCATTTCTGCCTTGGCAAAGAAGTGTGTACAAAACCAATAAGGGCCAGTGAGATTTGCCCAGATTGCTGCTGGGTTTTAGCTTTGTGTTGTTTTGAATTCAGCACAACTTGTTGCTGTTGCTGAAACTCGTTATTTGCAGGGAGCAAAGCTCTGCTCTGTGAGGTTTCAGTTCCACCTGAGCTTGGAGAAACCTGGTTATCAAAATGCAGCAGTGTAGGCTGGGGTGGGGTCCCTGCCCACCCCTGGGTGCTGTGGCTCCTGGCCAGTGCCCAGCTCCTCCCCAGATGGGGCTGAGCTGCCCCAACTTCTTGTTCCTCACTTAAATTCTCTGCCTCGGTGACACCGGGGCTGGGAACCACAACTGCATGAAATGCTGAGTGCCTTGAATGGTTCTTGTCTGATGCAAATGTTTCTCTCCTTAAAAAAGTATAAAAACGCCTTCAGGAGGAAATGTCCAGGCATTGTTTTGGAAACTGAGAATCGTGGAAATACTGCCTAATAGGAAAAGTATTTTTAAAACGGATTCTCCTGTGTGCATCCCTTGAAGGGATTCTTGTTTGTGCCTTCTGGGCCCTGTCATTATTTTTGGAGAGGCAATGTCTGGGTGGAGGCTGTGCCCTGAGGCAGCCAAAGGCAATGTGGAGGGTCCCCATTCGATGGCTCTGCAGGAACAATGCAGTTTATAGCACACAGGAAGGAAACTGGTGCTCACTGCTCTCCCTTTTGGACTGACTGGCTAAAACTTAGAGGCAAGGCTGCATCAGTGTCATGGCTGAGCTTTGCCCTCAGCCCATCCTTAATACAGGTTTAGTTGGCTCTGTACTTACAATTCTTCTCTTACAGATGGATATAAGTGTTTAACTGCAAGGACATATCAGAACTCTCTGGCTGCTAAATTGCTAATTACATAAATGAGACTGTTTCTTCGGGGACAATATTTTCACCTCTTCCTTCTTCGGAACAGAGCTGTGCTTTAAGGAACATGAAGAATGATTTCACTTAAGAATTAAGGCAGATTTTCACACAGATCATCAGTTAAGTTCTGGGTCTGTTGGTGCTTACATAAGGACAGGCTGCCACGCTGAGCTCTGCTTCTCACTGACAGGCATTTTAAATTTTTTAAACATCAAATATTTACTGATGTAACCCAGTTGCTTCCCAAATTGAATTTCAAAGGTCCTTATCCTGCAGTTTCTATTTGCACACATCCTCCATTCAAGGCAGCTCCATGCATCTCTAATGAAAATGAACCTGCTTCTTTCTGGAGCTATTTTTTAACCTTTATTACCCTGATTTACAACCATATTGTGGGTGTTGTTAATCCAGCCTGCAGTCAGTGGGTGTTTGGCATGGGTTTAACTGCAGTGCTGCATCTGAAGTGCTTCTGGCTTCCCAAACTGAAAGAGTTTTGGCTTTCAGCTCCTCATCACTGCCCAGGATTCACCAGTTCACACAAACACCCACCGTGCCCCAGGCACCCCGGCCAAGGAGCAGGAAAAGGGGAAATGGATGGTTGGATATTTGAGATCTTTGAACCCGAGGAGGCCATGAAAGCCCCCAGGGGATGTGTGGGTAGAGAGGCTGAGCAGGGTGTTTGTGCTCAGGCACCCCTGGGTTCAGGCTTCAGCACTGACCCCACAGCCCAGCTGAGTGCCAGAGGGATTTCATGGGTGGGACTGCTCTGCCAGGGTGGGAATCCTGTAGCTGTAAAATTAAAGCAAAGCCACCTGGAGCTGTGCATGTGTGTTAGGGAGTTTATAACTGTAACTCAAGGGTCACAGACAGTTTCTGTTGCCACAATTGTAGCTTTCCTTCACTTTGATGCTGTTGAGCCCCCCAAAGCAGAGAAGAGCTGTTGCACTCCGATGCTGTTCAGCCCCCCAAATCAGAGAGAAGAGCTGTTGCACTTTGATGCTGTTCAGGACCCCAAAGCAGAGAGAAGAGCTGACATTAATGCTGTTCAGCCCCACCAAGGCAGAGAGAAGAGCTGTTGCTCTGTTAGCAGTGCCATGACGTTGTACCAGAGCACACCCAGCAGCCAGGTGCTGGGTGCACACCCAAACCCAGCTGCTCCAGGTGCATGGAGCTCACCTGGGCTGGGGGCAGGGGACCTGAAAGGGATGAAGGAAACAAACTGGAGTGAGACAAGCCCCAGGGGACAGCTCCTGCAGCTCATCAGTGAGTGTGTGACACAGGCACAGCCCTCACTGACATCTGCAGCTCTTGGCTTGGCTGCTGTTGCATGAAGCCCCTCGTTCAGTGCTGTAAAATAGATGGGAACCTGTTAAGAAAATGGCATTTTTATTCAAATGGACATGGACTTGGTAGCAGAAAAATAACAAGATCTTCTGTTTCTCTACTTATTTGAAAGCAGTAAATTATTTTGCTATGTGCCATAATTAAAAAAGAAAGCACCAAGGCAATTTCCTCATCCATTCCCTCGTCCTTTTTTCTCTCTCCTATAGAAATGATATCTGCTAGGGCAGCCAAGATATTTTTCAGTCTGTTGCTCATGGGTCTTTTCATTCCCTTTTTGTTCTCACACTGCTTGCCCAGTACAGCAGCTGTTAAATAGACTCTGAGAACTGGGCAAGGATATTGGTGTAACATTTGATTAACACTATTTTTGCAGGAAATTGATATGTCAACTATTTTTAGCCTCAGGCAAAGGCATAATCAAACCCAATCCATGTGGCAACCTTCTCTGATTTCAGATGACTTTATAACCTCTGATATTTCACTCATTTTTAACTTTATGTTGTCCGTTTCCCACCCTGTGTGATTTCATGCAATATTTTAACTGTGTGATTGTCCCATTAGGAAATACATGCAGCAAACTTTCCTGTTGGCCCTGGCAGCCCACAGTGTTGTGTTCATTGCTCCAGAAAGTGTGTGTTGGCACAGCTCTGTTCACAACAATGAAACAACTGCAAGTCTGGCTTTTATCCATGACACACTCTAATTCCCTATTCATAACCTAAATTCCTTTTTGTGCAATTTGCATTTTTTTTCATTACATATGCTAGTTACATCTTAGGGTGAATCAGTCAAATGGACTCTAAATTGAAACAGTTGGCTGATCTAAGCCCAAAATCTGTTGCAGTGCAGTTTTCTCACAGCTTGGAAGAAAACAGCCAATACAGCCACCATAGGAATGGGTGATTATTCTTTCTGTCTGTCTTTTTCCGGGTAACTGGGTAGATGAATATACCCTAAAGTTTTAATCTTCTAGGTAATTAGGAGAAATAGGTGGAAAGGAAAGTCAATAAACCATGTGTCCCTGAATAGGTCACGCTAACAATCAGGATGTCACTGTGAGGACAGGAAATCCTTAAATTAGATGCATCATTTTAGTCTCTAATTTAACCCATAAACCAGAATCAAAATTTGTTTTGAATCATCCACACCTAAGAATATGTAAGTGAGGCTGTAAATGGCTCAAGAGACACAAACATGCAGACAAGAGGCTTGTCCAGTGCCTTTTCTTGCCATCTTCAAAATAATCCATGGTATCCTTGGAGGTGGAGAAAACCAGGCTTAAACATCTCTGAATGAGACAAAATTCTGTATTTTGCAAACAGAGACAAGTGGACTCCAATTTAACACAATGGGGTAAATTGTCAAATGTTTTGGATGAGGAGAAGCCCAACACTGGGCTTGGAGCTGCTGAGTGTGTGTCAGTGACAGACCTGAGCCAAAGGTTCATCCTTCCTCACACTGCAGACAGAAGGTGCACACCCTCCACTGCTGGTGGCCACCTCTTTGTGGCAAAATATTTGCTTTTTAAATCCAGGGGAGGAGAGGAGAGACAAGCTAATCTCAGAAAGGTTCACCCCACCCTCTGCTTGGCTCCTCTCCCTTGGCAAGCCCTCCCAGCAGCAGCTGCCTGCCTGTTTTTCTTCTGCAATTGTGTTCATGACATTTCCTGCAAGGAGGTTTTCCTGAAGGTTTCCAGCAGTCCTTTCAGCCCACACCCCCCTTTTCTGGCCTCCTCTTCCACTCAGCATGGCTTGTGCCTGCTTCCCAGCAGGGACTGTGCTCCCATCACACAGACATGCACATCCTCTCTGAAAATCCTCTGAATTTCTGGGGTTTGCTTGTCTGGTTCACTGACAGCAAGGGATCTCTGTGAGGGGTGCTGGACAGCCCTGATGTGAACACAGACAGACAAACACAGAGTTATTAAGGCTGGAAAACCCCTTCAGGATGCTGAGTCCAGGCAGTCCCTCCTCAAGTCCAGGCTCCATCACACAGGCCCTGACTTTGCCCTGTTCCTGATGCTTTCCCCTTGTAGTGTAATTATTTTTTGGGGAAGCTGCATGCAGCCCTCTCCATGCAGAAGGAATGATGTGAAGAATGTGGATTAGGGAGAGCACATGCACAGATCCTGGATTACTCAGTGTGCTGCTGCCTTCCCTCTCCTGAAAGCTTCATAAACTGTCCTTTCACAGGCTTTTAATAAACACTCAAGTGACTTAATCTTTTAGTGTAAAAGCCTGCTTGTATTTTAAGCTTTCTGTTATCAATGTCATTAAATCAATATCCTCAGTTCTACAGAATCCAAGGCACATATGAGCTGTCACACACAGTTTAACTTCAGAAGTGCAATATTGAGGTACAGTCAGTTCCTTTTTCATGGCTTAGAGAGTACTTTGAAGTGGAGCTGTTGAAGATCAGAGGGAGTTTATTCCTCTGTAGCCACTTTCTTATGTGTTGGGGGCTTTCTCTTCTAATGACAGTTCTGCTGCAGAGCTTCAGTGCAGCCTCAGAAGATGAGGATTTTGTGCAGTTGTCATAAATGGCACTGGAAAGCCTTGTGGAGATGACATCATGGCTGATAAACATGGGACAGATTCTTTAAGAGAAATAAGGAGGCAAATTAGGATAGACCCTTCTTTTCCATTCTTTAATCTATTTCTCTATTTTTCATTATTATTATTATTTACTTATTCTTTCTCCATCTGAGTACATGCACAGGTCTGGGCAGGTCAGGGCCTGTATGGCCTCACTCAGTGTGGTTCATGGTCTAATGAGTGACATCTGTGTTTTGAGTTAAGGTGGAGAAAAACAATGGTTTGTCCCTTGCCAGAGAAATGTAATTGAGAGTAAAACATACATCTGGGATTTATTTGTGTAAAAGATACACGACTGTAGTACCAAGTCTTCCAGCCTGACCCTGAGGTGCCCTTTCCATTGAGTGTATTAGAACCCATATTTATCTAGAAAAATCTTCCAAATCAGAACTGGCAGTTATTGTTCCGCCTTTGCTGTCATTACAGCAGATCCTTCTCTTTCTCCTTTTCTATGGATTTTTATCCACTGTCTGTCACAGAAGTGAAATGATTTGTAATACAAGGCTCCTGTAGATCCCTTCAATTGCTTCAGGAAAGCCATGGAGATGATGGACATTCAGCCCAGCTGGCACAGCCTGGCATGGGCCTTGCTGCTGCTGGAACAGGGGGAGCTCTGCCAACAACGCTCCAAATTAAACAGAGTGGTGTGAGCAGGCTGGGGCTGCACCAGTGAGGTGTTTCCTGAGGGTCAGGGGCATGAACCTGTCCCATTGTCCCTTCCCAGGGTGGCACACTGAAGGTGTGAGCTGTCAGTGTTTGCTTTGTTCCCTCATGGGAAAGGGCTCCAGGGTGTCCCCACAGCCAGAGGAAGGGACAGTGAGAGTCCCTGCTCCCCCCTGACCTGCAGCATCAGCTGGGGAAGGGACAGTGACAGTTCCTGCTCCCCCCTGACCTGCAGCATCAGCTGCTCCTGTGGCAAAGGCTGGAGGTAAACAGGATGAGGCCAGGAACTGGGAATCTGGGCCAGGGATGTGCTCAGGCAGATAAGAAAATTCCATTTCTGCTGTGCAGAGCTGTGGGTTAGGCAGAAAATGTCCTTATCTGCAGCCTGAGGTGTGTGGCAATGCAGGGGGAGCCGTGGCAGCCCTGGGTGGGCAGAAAATCTTGGTTATCTCCAGTGCTGGGTTATCATCTCCAATGCTGGCTTATCTCCAGCCAGGAGGGAGCTGTGCTGCCTCGTGCCTGACACTCCTGCTTGGGCTTGGGAGAGAGGAGAGGGAAAATTGCATCAGGAACTTCTTGTCCTTGGTTGAGTTTCAGCAGGATGAAGTGGTGGGGATTTTTTCTTCATTCCCTAAGACAAGGAAAGCAAAAGTTGATTATCTTTCGTCTTGACAGCAGAATTGTGTTGCAATAATCTGAGAGCTCTTAATTCACCAGTGATTTTTTTATGTTGAAGACTCTTGTAATTAAAAAATTGCTGTAAGGCAGGGTCCACATGATGTGGACTTCAGGGATTTATGTATCAGAAAGGGTTGAACAAACACTGGAAATTCATTGTTTGCATATTTTGTCTGTAACAAACTATTACTTCATTCCAATATAATTTGAATAATTTTATCATCAAGCTCATAAGGGAGCAGGGAATGGGATCTCAAAGCTCCTTGAATAAGGAGGTTGAGTTAGTTGCTAAACCTGTTTATGGAAGATAGAAATTATGTCATTATAATGCTGAGGTATGCTAAAATAAAATCTTGAATTATGGCATTGCTCTTTCAGTTTGAATGTATGTTTTAAAATAATTGCTGTTGTGGAAAGGAAATGTCTGGGAGTTGGTCACTGTAATGCACATTTCAGAATTATTAATCGTAAAATGTGATGTTTTTATTACACAGTGAGAACAAACGATGAACAAAATCCAAAGAAGCCAAATATATGCTGAAGAATGATGTCCCAGTCCTGCAAAAATTAACACATATATTTGTGTTTATGTACAATAACGATCCTGCTTTGCTATTTGCTTAAACAGGACACAGATTTCTCACTCAGAGTGGTGCGAGTTTAATCCCAGGGTGTAAAATTAGCACTGAATACCAATCTTTGTGTGTTTGGAGCTTGGGTTGAAGATATGAGCACTGAACAATTTTGCTGCCAGTTCTGCTGTGTTAATTTGAAATAAGTCTCTCAAAATCATTGTAGCAATGAGAATGTGAAGTTCTGAATATGGAATTTAGTCCTGTTTAAACATTCCTTCAGGGTTTCTATCTTTTTCTTGCAGACGCCCAGACAATACAGCCAGGCACTAAACAAAAGTAACAGAGTTCATCTTTACTGTGCATTTCTGGATTATAGGTATGTCACATAATTCCAAATTCTTTACCTTGGTTTTATTAAGTTACACTCACTTTGTGATGCTGTGTATTATCTGTGTTCTTCTTGCTGCCTTTCATTCATGGAAATAGTTAAAAAATGGAACCACTGGTTATAAAAACACAATCTGATTGTTTCTTTTTACCATGAACAGCAGATTTGTTATTCCCAGCCCTTGGGCTGGGTGGGTAATTGGGATCTGAAACTATTTTGCAATCCAAGTTGCAGACTGGTAGCAATGGTGCTGGTCTTGTCTCAGGAGTGTGTCCACTTGGGCAGGTGCTGGGATGTTTCCAGGTGGCAAAGCTCCAGCACAGCCTTTGTTTTCCCTGGGCCTGTGCCTGTGTCACAGCATCGTGTCACACCAGTACTTCAGAGCTGGGAAATTTGGCCAGTGCATGGAACGGATAAATATAATACCCTTGAATGCAAGTTAGAATTCAATGGAAATAAATATCACCTCAAAGAGCTATGGAAAAGCAATAGCTTTTTTTTTTTTTTTTTTTTTAGGAGTGAATACTTTTTTTTTTTTTTTTAAATACGCTGCTCTTAGTGAATTAATTGAGAAAGAATACAAATAGTGAATTTTTGATTTCATGGGGATTTGCAGGTTTTGAGCCATAGCAGTGTAAGCCTAATTGACATAGCAATGGGGGTGCTGTGATCCCTCCTGCACATCCTGCACTTGGGAAGGTCACAGGAATTGTTCCACTGGAGTTTTGTTTCACATGGGTTGCACTGCCCCAGCTGTTGGCAGTAACTCGTTGTTATGGTTACTCACAAATTACAGTAAATTAGAAGCAGATTTTAATGAAGCAAATGAAAATGGCTGAGGCATTGCTCCTGTACTGTTCTCCACTGGGGCTGGGGCCCTGGGAGCTTTGGAAGGATACAAACTTAAATATAAAATCTGTCCTTCAGCTGAGCCTCACTGATGTCAGGATGGTTTTACTCCCTGGTGCATGGTTGTTAATTTGGTTTCTGACCTACAGCAGACTCTCTTTGAGAACTCAGGGATGTCCTGAAGGGCAGCAGTCTGAGGTAATACCTGTCTTTAAAACAAGCTCTGAGAGGAGTACAGATCACTCAGTGACTCTGCAGGACTCAGGAAAACATCAGCAGAAATCACCAGTTCCTGTCAGCCAGGGGTGGTGACCTGTGGTGCCCATGAGGAGCCTGAGGCTCCTGTGCCCCCACCCCACTCCAGGGGTGTGCACAGGGAATTCTGGCTTCTCCTGGCTCCAAGGAAAAGCACATTCATGAGGATCACTGCTCAAAGAACTGCCCAAAAAACCCCAAAGTGCCTGAGGATCCTGCCCAGCCCTGGGCCCAGAGCCCAGAGAACACATCCTGCCCAGCCAAACCCACAGAGGAGCAGGAGCTGCCCCAGGGGTGAGGTGACAGCAGTGACAGAGATGGACACTGCAGTCTGTGCCCAGCCAGCCTGAATGCCCTGGACAGGACGAGTGTGCAGGGGCTGAGGGACAGGATGAGTGTGCAGAGGGTGAGGGTCAGGACGAGTGTGCAGGGGCTGAGGGTCAGCAGCACAGAACACACACTGATCTGGGGGGGTTGCAGGATTATTGACTTGTCTGATACTACAGCACTCAGAATCCAGAAATCTGGGTGAAATGCCATAAATGAGGTGTAAATGTAAAGCAGTTGTCATTCATTGATTATAAAACTGGGAAGAAATCTCTAGAGACATTCATGGAGGGGTCTGGTCTGTGCCTTGTCCTGGTGAATATTTTCCTTAACTATTTCTGTGATGGAATTGAGAAGACACTGGCAGTGTTTGTGGGGTCTCCAGTCTGAGATGGCTTCCAAGCCCTTTTATCTCCTGTACAGTGCAGAGCATGTCAAATTAACCTACAGCAGCTGACAGAGATTTTGTTCTGGTTTTTGTGCTTTCCAGCAATGGGACTGGTGTTTGGTCTGACGAGGGTTGTGTGCGTGAGAGTGGGGACCTCAACCACTCCGTGTGCCTCTGCAACCACCTCACCAACTTTGCCATCCTGATGCAAGTGGTGCCTCTGAAGGTGAGATTCAGCAAAGCAGTAAATCTTTCTGGTTATGTGGCATAACCATGTTATGGTTAAAAACGAACCATAAATACATCAGTTGCATCCTCATATCACGTAAGTGGCTGAAACTGGGCCCATTTATATCCAGCCTGGATTTATTTCTTGCCTCTGTCGTGTTACTCAGGGAGTTTAATTAATTCCCCGGCCCTGTGTGTCAGTCTGACCACTTGAAGGTGGGGGTTGGCTTCCTCAGGTCATTGGGTTTTTATCTAACCATTATTATCTTTATTGCTTGTGGAGCACCTAATGACCCCAGCTGTTTCCAAGTACAATTTTTCTAGGAACTCTCCAGGCTGATAATAAAATGCAGGTTTGCCTCAAGACCTCCCATCTTGTAAGACAGAAGTATCTTGGGAGAAATGTTCTACTATTAACCCTGTTTTAAAGAGCAGCATTCAGGGAATTATCCAGGATTAAACAGGACCGCCATTAATTAAAGGCCACTGAAAGATTGGTTGGTTCTCCACTGGGGAATAGTTCTGAAAAGCCCAGGTTTCAACTAAACAGATTTAGGATTGGGATGATTAATGGGATGGTGCAAATCAGTTTTTGTATTATGCAAGGTCAGTAATGAGAGATCAAAGATATTTCATATAGAAATCTTTGGAATCAAGTTTTCCTTGAGAGGTCTGAAATGCATAACTAGGAAAGGCTGGATGGGAATGAACCTTCCAGTTCCTCACAATCCTTTAATAGTCCCATTTTCAACTTTCCCTCTCCTTAAATTTTTGGTCTGATGCATTTACACCCACCAGACTTTGTGCAGAATATTTTCCATAGCTCTGTTTTCCCCTTTATGATAAAAGGAAAATCTCATCCCAAATCTTTGTCCAAGACATATCCTTTAAATCTTGTGGTACTAATTTTTTTAACTAGTGAAAAGACTTGTTATCCTGATTGTGTAATTGGTGTGAAGGTGAGAGTCAGGCAAAGACAGAATTCCTGGTGTTTGAGCTGTGCTCAGTTACAAATCCCCAGAACATTTGCCGAGTAAAGCCGACTGAACCAACCTGACAATTGGAAACTTCTCTCAGGTGTCCTTGGAACCCTCTTCAGTAAATGTTAAAATGCTCTGGGTTTTGAGCACATATTTGTTCAGCATGTTCAGAAATTCATGAGCCAAGGTTGAAAGGGCCCATTTAAATCACCCTCTGAACACCAGACTTTCAATGCTCTAAGAAACTTCTGCAATGAAGTTATACCTGATCTTGAACTTTTGTGTATTTTAATCTTCTTTTCACAAATGAAGTGCACAGATAATGTGAAACAAGTAAAAGAGGGTGGGAGTGTGCAATTGCCCCCTATGAACAGTTCTGTTTACACGGCAATAATACATCTGTGGCCAGATGAATAGAAATGGATCAATTTTTTTGTATGAACACTGTTTTTGAGAGGGATGTTCCTTCCTAGACAGCAGGAACCCAATCCAGCACTGAGGGAGCTGCAGCCCAAAAGTGCCTCAAAGAAAATTGAGATGCTCTCATTTCTTTTTGGGCAGCTTTGCTCCCCCCAGCAGACAGTGGGGCCCTCTGCTCCTGCCAGGAAACACACCAGCCATCTGGCAGATTTTATCTTTGTACTGATCCAACAACTCCAGAGAGTGCCAGGCTATTTGTACCATCTGCCACATAAATGTCATCTCAGCAAAAGGATGGTGGGCACCTGGGACCCAGGGTTCAAAAACCCTTTTGAAGGGGAATCATTTTCTGCCACAGAAAAACAGAGCTTGAAGCTTGGGTCCTCCTCCCTGAGACACAAATGTAGGACACAACTGAAATATTTATGTCTCCAGACCATTCTCTTAAATTGTTCTTTTTCCCTATTTTTCCTCCTGCTGTCTTTTCCAACAGTGAGAGTATAAAAATGACTCCCATAAAGTTCACATGTGGATGGACATTTCCAGCTAAGCAATAGTGTTATACAATCTGTGCTAGAAATTGTTTGGGGTTTTGAACACATTTTCTGCATTTCTAAAGCTACAAATGACTTTGTTTTTGATCCTGTTTGTAGCCTGTTCACAATTCAAAAGAGACCATCAATCAATACAGTTCAAGCAGCTTAGCAATGGGCTTGAAAGCAGACAAGTGTTTGTACAGGGAAAATATTTAAAACCATCTGATCTTGATGATGGAACTGTAGAAACAACCCACAGCATTTTTAGGGAGCCTAGGATTTTGAAAAGGTTTGGGCATTTATCTATGAGCTTCTATTTATGAAAAGAAAGTCATCCAAAATTTCTTTTCTTGGGGCAATATATGTGTTTTATTTTATTTTATTTTTCTCTGTTATAGCTGAGTTTCAGCTGACTGAGAAAAAGGTCCATCAATCTGTGTTTATAAAGGCTGTTTTGAAAAAGTCCTAATATTGCAAAATGCTTTAGAAATATGGGGCATAGGTGTGTAATTTCTCAATTTGGAGCATTGTTTCCTAAATCTAATATTGCAGTTATTGATCAAACACTGCATTTTGGGTGCAATAAAACAGCAGTCTGAAATCATAAGCTTTTTTCTTAAAATTTTCAGCCAGCTCCATATTCTGATAGGACAGTGACATGGAAATAATGTGGCACCCTCCGATTTCTGCTCTTTTGTAATTTTAATATAATTACTTTTCTCAGCATGCTTTTCATTGCTGGGAACATAAAAAGAAAAATGCCTTAGTCCGGTAATTTTTCTTTTGCTTTGCATATTTAAAAATTGGATAGGCATTGTGATTTTTCTGGTCCTTGTTTATTACCACTGACAGTTTGTGCAACTGAAAAGATCTCTACAGACAGCCCTCAGCCAGCAGATGAACAAAAGATAAATCAGCCTGGGTGTTTATTCTAGCGTTGCTTTGTAAACTTTCTTTGCTTTTTCTCACTCTCTGCACTTCCCCGTCCATTTATTGCAGTGATTATTGTTCCTGTGGAGGAGCACATCTCCCTGATGTGTTCACAGAGTGATTGTGCATCATATTTCTTTTGTCCTGACTGTGCCCGTGCTCATCTCTCCTGAAAATGGAGCACTACTTTTGATTTTTAACTCAGGGCCATTGTTCTTTCCTTTGCTATTGCTGTGCCAGCACAGCTCTGTTGATTTTGATGGGAGGAAATAGAGAATTTCTGGTTGTCCCTAATCCCACAGAATTACATGGAAAAAGCTGGACCAGTGCTGCAGGATACTAAACCCCTCACACTCCTTAGAGAATTGTTTGGCAGTTACTGAATTTCACTCAGCTGAGGAGAACAAAAAATGACTTTTTATTTTGGAGAAGCACAAATATTTAAGAGTGCTGTAATTGTCAAAAGAACTCCTTTGTTTGAGAAGCATGATGGTCTATTTTAATCAGAAAGCTCAACAAAAGGACATTGACTTCCTTTCCATGGTGGAAATGAAGCCCTGAACCACTTGGCAGTGAGTTCCTGCTGACTAAAGGGTTTCCCCATGCAGTAGAGCAATATTATGGACAGGGCACCTTTACCCATCACTCTTCTCTTTGAGTTAGGTCACTCTGTACTTTAGTTTGGTCTGCCCTGCAGAGCCCTTGCTGTGCTCTTTCTCCCAGGGGTGGGCTGGGGGAGGCTCAGGGGTACCCAGCACAATCCTCACCTGGTCCCAGCCCTGAACCTAAATGGGCCTTTTGGAACCAAACCTGGAACTCAACACCCTCATTTTTATTGGATTTTCCTGGGAGTTCGGTATTAATTACCTCAACAGCTCTGAAAGGTCTCAGAGTCTGGCAGGAGAGCTGCATTTCTGCCTCTCAGAGCCTGCAGGGACAGATCCTGCTCGTGGTGCTGTTCAGTAGGCTCTGGTTTGGCTGTCACAGGGACTGATCCTGCTCATGGTGTGCAGTGGGCTCAGTTCTGGCTGTCACTGCACAGGGGATGGGCTCAGTTCTGGCTGTCACTGCAGAGGATGAGGCTGCTCCTGCTGGGACAGGAGGGGCAGAGCAGAGGTCCTTACACACCGGGTGTCAGGGCAGAGCAGAGGTCCTTACACCCCGAGTGTCAGGGCAGAGCAGCTCTGGAGTCTCACCGGGGATGGATAATCTGCTGTGAATGCAGCATTTACCATGTCCTCACAACTGCAAGCCTCGGCCTTGGAAGGAAGGCAGGAAACACACCCTGCTCTGTGCTGCACTGACAGACTCCAGAAGAACTTGAAATTTCGGCTTTTCTGCTCCCCAGACTTTATTGTAATCCGATACCACTTCACAACTTGAGTCCTTCTTCCCTGCTGTGCTTCCTTCCAGCTTTATTAAGAACCTGCTGTTTGGGATTTGTAATGAGCAGGATCCCTACTGATGGATGACACGGTGCCCAGAACCATTTTAAAAAATGATGTGGGCATTTAAAAACACTAATTAATATCTTGGCAGAGATATTGGGGAAATTCTGCATTTTTCGTGTCACAGTGAAAAGTTTCAAGTAAGTGACACCAGGCTGGGCTGGCTGGAGGGAAATGTGTCTTTAATCCTGAAGTCCCCCTCTGCAGCACTTTATTGCAGATTGCTCAGAGCTGGGGAGTTCATAGAGAAGGGGAATTCAAAAACAATTCTGCTGGAAATGGCTGATAAAGATGATTGCATTGTGAAGCCTGACTCTCAGAGGCCTTTTTTTCTTTAAATTCACAGTATCTGATGCATTGTGGCTTGAGAAAAGAAGTTTTGCATCAAATTAGGCTTTTCTGTGGGCAGTGATTTTACAGAGCCACTAAGCACAGCCCCTCCAAAATCGATCCTGTGGTCTCAGGGAGCAGATTGAGCCTCCTGAAGTCATCACAGATGTTAAATTTAAAAAAATGGAATGTTATGTACCTAACAAACTACTTGGCAAGCTGAAGGAAAACAGAGATTTGTACTGTTGTTATTATCATTTAATATATAAATAAAGGCCTCTCTGGACTGAAATTGAATTTCAGCAGCCTTTCTGGAGGCAATTAAAGCCATTAGCTCCATCAGCCAGGGCCAGCATTTTAATATCTCTGAGACACTCCGGCTGCCAAAGTTAATTATTCATCCTTTTCTTAATTGGATTCAGATTACGTTTTAAAGGTACAACTTCAGTAGATTTGGCTGAGCCCTAATTGTTCCCCCCTCCGTCCCTGCCCCTCCCTCCCCCAGGAATGTCTCATGGGAGGATGCTCAGGCTTGGCAGAGGGGTTTCAGGGTGGATTTCAGGGCTGGGATTTCATCCCCTGGCAGATCAATAAATGGGAACAACCATCCCTCACTATAGGGAACTTGATGGTGGGAATGTTCCTGGGAGATGGAAAGTGACCAAAAGGGACATGAAAATCTCCCTCAGTCTGATGTTTGGAGTTGGGGCAGAATACAATTGTCATGGCATTTCCACCAGTGAAGAAATAACTGTGGTTTCATGAAATGTGTCCATGCCATGAGCACATCCCACACATCCCACTCCAGGCTACACCAGTGAGTGAGACTGAAATACAAATCAGAGGTGTGACATTGTCCTCAGCCTGCAGGACTCATCTTTTAAGGCTGTAAACCTTTTTGGTTCAAGAACTTGCCCTTTTCTGGAAGATGAATTGTTTTTCAGAAAGGAGAATTCAAAAGTGGTTTAGACAGTGAAATTACTGCTTTTGGTGTCTAAATAGTGAAGCTGTAACTTGGTACAGGCACAAACTCTTTCAGATCAGCTGTGATAAGCCTTGGTTAAGAACTTGAGCTCAGCCCTTTGTCTGATGTGTGACCTCTAATGGCAGAAATACAGGGATGTTTGGCTCTATGTGAAGGAGAAAATTTTAGGTTAGAACTTCCCCAAGAAGTCCCTTCCTTTGGAGAAAGCCAGAAGTGTGCTCTTGGCCAAGCAGGAGAGGTGCAGTCCGTGGCCTGAAAGGGGAATAATTTGGAAAAGGACAAAACAGGAGGACGAATGTCCCATGGAAAGAGGAAGCACTGAGCAGAGCCCAGGCAGGTGCTCTGAGCTCACCAGGGGCTCTGTGTGGTCACTCATTAACTTACATAAATAAGGTTTTCCCTTCTAGACACAGTTTTTCTTGCAGAGCCTACTGAATAAGTCCTTCAGCCTGGATGACCTTTCCCAGCCACTCCAGAGATGAGAAGTACCATCTCATTATAATAATATATTTTCATCTTCCCTGCAGTTATTTATAAACACAGAGGTTAGATATCACTCTTTCATTCTTTTTTTGCCATGAACAGCATTAGAAATGAAAAATACACACTTGGAGTCTGAACTGGTGTCTTTCCAGGATCGTTTCTCAGGCCTGTGAGTTTCCCAAATAAAAGTTAAGCAATGTAGTAACTTCATTTATTTGGGAGAGCAAGGGCAGGAGCCTGGGCTGTGGTGCCCCTGAGGGTGGATCTGCTCAAACCCCAGGGCTCTGTGCCGGCTTTGGCAGCACTGGAGGCTGTTACAGTCCAAACCAAAAGGGTGGGAGCTTTATGTGAGGTGGGAATTTTAGATTTTACCTTGTCAAAGTTGAAATAAAGGAACATCTGTCTCTGAGTGTGGGTGATTGCTGACATTCACCACTGGATGAGCTTGTTTCCTGGCTTTTCAGAGTAAGAGAATGACCAGAGAAACCCAAGGAAGCCAAACATTTTAGAAGAAAAGAATAATTTAATGTAGATTGGGACAAGTGTGAGAATCAGGCTCATGGGCCTGCTTCACAGATTGCTCAGTGTTTTACTTGGTACTTTTTAATGCTATTTTCTTCAATAATAGCATTACAGCTTGATTAGAGTTTTTGTGCTGACTACAAGAACATCCCAAATTACTGTTTTATATTCCACATCATGCAGGGAGTCTGTAAACTTCCAAAAAAACCAGATGAGGTAAGGTAAAATCAGCCCGTATCAGAGCCTTGGAATTTATTGAAATCCTTTCTTAATTAATGAGGCTCAATGCTTTGACAACCCAGGTACTTGTGACAAATTGCTCCTTGTTATCCCTAAGATGAGAGCACAGCCCATCCAGATGTGCTGTGACAGCTGGGTTGGGAGAGCTCTGTGGAGATCTGATGTCTCTAAATACAGTTTATTTCCCTCCTTCACCACAGCCCTGAAATGAGGCTGCAGCCCCTGGAAATCATTCCCAGCCTCTCTCTGTGCTGAGTTCTCTCCCTGCAATTCCCCTCCTGCTTCCAGCCCCTCGTGCTCTCTCAAACCTCCTGCAGCTTCCCAGGGTCCCTGGAACAATCCAGAAAGTTCAGAGCTGCCCAGAGCTCTGTCCCCCACACGGGGCAGGAGGAGAAGGGCAACTGCAGTGGGGCTGCTTTGGGAAAAGCTGTTCCCACCCTGATGAGAGTTTTGATGTAGGAGCACCATTCCTAAAGCCTCGTCACATTTTGGTTGTGTCCACCAGAGCAAGAGCAATTTCCAGCTCACAGGTGCAGGGATCTGTGTAGGTTATTTCAGGTTTCAGTGAATCTCCTACATTTTGTTGGAGAAGAGATATTTTTTTCCCTTTTTCATTTCCAAGTAATAGAGGCTTACTTGTGAGAACTTGATTCACATTTTGTCTCGCCCTGCAGGAGTTTCTGGAGAAAGACTGAAGTAAAACCCAGAGGGAGACTTTCACTTTCTTAGAAACATGGCATCAAAGAAATTAGAGAGAAAAAATTATCTGTGTGATCATCATCTTCTTTTGGATTATCAAATTTTGGATTTTGGATTTTCTTTTGGGAAAAACCCAAACAGTTTGATTTTTGGGGGATGGAACACCTTTCCCACATGGAAAGAATTGGGTTTGTTCAACCTGGAAAAGAGAAGGTTCAGGCTGACCTAAGTGTGGCCTTCCAGTACCTGAAGGGAGCCTAGAAAATGAAGAGAAACAGTTTACAAGAGCTTGTAATGACAGGAAAAGGGGGAATGGCTTCAAACTGAGGGAGGGAAGGTTTAGAGCAGACACTGGGAAGGAATTCCTCCATGGAGGCTGGGCAGGTCCTGGCACAGGGTGCCCAGAGCAGCTGTGGCTGCCCCTGGATCCCTGGCAGTGCCCAAAGCCAGGCTGGGGCTGGAGCAGCCTGGGACAGTGGGAGGTGTCCCTGCCATGGCAGGGTGGCACTGGGTGGGATTTAACCCTTCCAACCCGAATCAGTCTGGGATTGTGTGATTTTTGCCCATTTCCAGTAAGAGACCCCAACCCCTCTGAGATCTCTGCCAGTGCAAACACCACGGTACACCACTTGAAATCTGAATATTCCCTGAGCAGGGAAACTCTCTAGGGAACGTTTTCTGGCTGAAGGACTCTGGGAGTGAAAGGAGTGAAAGCAAGCCTTGAATGGCTGAGAAATGGTGATTTCAGAGTGATTTTAAATCTGAAAAGCTTCCTTGGCTCCCCTCCTCCTTCTGTAGAATTGTGAGCCACCTGTAGCCAGGGAAAAGGGTTTCTGCTGGAGAAATCAGGAAATGAGGTCCATGCATTTTGGACATGAATAGACCTGATGAGGAAATCACTTCTAAACTGCTCCATTTCCCACACAGATTATTCCTATTTCAGGAATATTCTGTGGGGGATGAGGGATGATAGGATCTCTTCTGTAGGAATTATCTGGAGCTTTTAAACTGTTCCAGTACACAGAACTCTTTTGTTTCTGTAATTGATGCTGTCCAGTCAGGGAAAAGAAATGTGTCTTTGGCTGAAAAAGAAAAAATACTCAAGAGCTGCATCATATTTCCTAGGAACAGGGACACCATAGCAACAGTTGTCTGTCAGTGCTGCTGCATCCCCTGATGGCTCTCAGATTGCTGAGCAGCCACAAGCTCCTCTGCTGTAAATCACCCCACGTGAGCTGCTGCAGATAATCACAGTGAAAATCTACATGCAGAGCACATCTTTGTGTCTGTATTTATGTTTTCCCATAACCACATGGCACAGCATTTCTCTCCTTTAACAGGAATTTTAATGGGGAGTTTATTGGTAGAACTGCTTCAGTTTGATCATCTCTAATGAAATACTTCATTTGGGTGGGAAATTTTATTGTCTGTGTGGAAAATAATAGAAAATCCCAAACATATGTGAAAGGATTAGTTTTTATTAGATAAAGTTGCTGTAAAAAAAGTTTTGGAAAAGATATCATTCCTTTCAGTGTTTTTTTTAAATAAATAAATATTGTGAGTGCATTTTCAGCTTGGAATTTAATTAATAGTGAATTGAGATTGAAATAGAAACACAGTATTTCAAACATCAAAATTAAAACTTTTTGATTGACTAATTTTTTTCCTTCAGTTTATGAAAATGTCAAGTCTGTCCAAAATCAAGGCAGGAAAAATGTTTGAAAATTCTTCTAGGATGAGAAAGCTTTTTCCTGCCTAGCTCTGTTCTACATATTACATATTAATACTGCCTGGCTCCCTTTGTTGGGTGTGGCTTTTTTTGTCATTCTTTTATGAGAACTTGCATGGAAAGTTAAAACACACTCTGATTAATTTAGGATGAGTGGCCAAGCCACACTGTCCCTCTTGCACTGACTCTGCCCAGGTCTAACACAGATCCTGCTGGAGAGCACCGTGGAGTTGCAGTTTAAACGATCATAAAAATTGAATTATCTCTACAAAAGATGCCTGTGGATAAAACCAGAGGCTGAGACAAGAGGTTCACCCTCCTGCTGCTCACGCTGGGTTCTCTCTGGGGTTTTCCATCCTGTGGGTGCCAGCCCAGCTCCTCTGGGGCACTGCAAACCCCATCCCTCAAACAGAACCAGAGGGATATAGCTGCCTGGGTTATGGCTTCTCTGGATTTGCCAGCTGTCCCTGCTGTGGCCACTGTGGTGTTTGTGTGCACAGGGATGTGGGGGGCACAGGGATGTGGGGGGCACAGGGATGTGGGGGGCACTGTGGTGACTGCAGCGTCACACAGCCATTGACTGCAGTGTCACACATCCTTTAACTGCAGGGTCACACAGCCACTGACACGGAGCTTCTCCAGTGTCACACATCCATGAACTGCAGGGCTGCCCTGCGTTTCTGCCGTGTCCCACACCCATTAACCGAGCCCGTTTTCCCTTTTTCCTGTGTGCGCAGCTGACGAGGGAACACCAGGTGGCCCTGTCCTCCATCACTTACATCGGCTGCGCTCTGTCCATCCTCTGCCTGACGATCACGCTGGTCACATTCGCTGTGCTGTCGTGAGTAATTTGAACCGCACGCCTGCTGAGCAGCTAGCGCAGGGAAAGGCGAGGCAGGATCCCTTCGGGCCGCGGGGTAGGATCCCTTCAGGTACCGGGGATAAAACAAAGGCTATTAATTCTACAACCTCCCTTAATTAGATTCTGCACATGTATTTGTAACACTTGCTTGGTTATTTCTAAATTACTTTCATTTCCTGAAATGGGATGGTCTTTATATAGCAAGTTATTTCCATCTCATGAGAGATTTTTAATTTATTTTTAAACTGTTCATGCTTTGCCGTAGTTCAGGAACCTTGCAAAGAGGCTTGCAGAAGGTTTTGGTCTGGACTCCAGTACAGTGTGAGCAGGGACTGCGGGACCAGCCCCTCTTCCCTCATCCCCACACCTTTGGGCTGCTGGGAGTATCCAGCAGCACTTTCTGTGTTCCACTGCCCTGTCTGTGGGGTGGAGAGCTGAGAGAGGAATGCCCAGTAAGGAATGTCAGTTAGCACTGGCTGCCTGACCTTTTTTTCACACAACTTGTACACAATTACCTCACACAAGGCACAAGGTTTATATTCCAGTGTCTTGCTGTTGTCCATCAGGCTGGTTTTCTGTGTCCCTCCAGTGGGTGGAGGACACTGTGAGCAGTGTGAAATTCACTCCATGGCTCGTGGGTACAAACCTCAGGGTCTCCTGCCCGTACCAGGGCAGCCCCTGTGAGGGCTCTGTGCTGGGAAGGTTTCTGCCCCGGGGCACTCAGGGCCTTTATTCCTGTTTGTGTTCCAGTAGTGACAAATGAGGTTGAGGCCCAGCTGGAAAAACAGCTTTCATAAATGTTTGTGTCTAAATAAAAACCAGAAAACCTGACTAAGGGTGAAGCAACTTGTCCAACGTTGTGCAGCACTGTGGGAGTACAGCAAGGAGTGGGATTCTTGTCTCCTTTCACACACTAAACCATATTGTTCCCACATAAGAATTTGATTTTTTTGTTTTCAGTGCCTAAGCGTGTATTTTGGACATCCTGTTAAGAGGCCAGTTTCTAGGGAAAAGGACTTGCTCAGTAAACTGATTGCAACGCTTGTTTTTTTCTAGACCCCATATTATTTCCAAGTTTCAAGATCTGTGTTGGTCATACTTGGATTAAGAGCATAATGTGTGGCAAAATCCACTCTAAGTAAGTCCAACATCTGCCTATCTGGCATTGTGCTGTTGGCATGTTTAGGCTAAGGGGAATGATCTGCTCCATTTTAGTCTGAGTGCAAAACTGGATGTCAGAGTGTTTAGAAAGGGAAAAGGAGCAAAAGGAGGAGGTGTTGCTGCAGCAGGGCTGAAAGCTTCTCAAGGAACTGGAGGAGACTTGGAAGAGACTTGGCCCAGCTGATTGTCACGGGGTGAAACACCCCACCTCCACACAGCGTCCCTCAAACTGCCAATTTAGAATAATTTGATTATCTTTTCACTGGAGAGCAGGGTCTCATTAAGCAGCTGAAGTGAAATTTTGCAATGTGGTGTTAGATGACTGTGACATAAGTGGAGAAAAATGTGGCGAGTTCTTTACTCCTCCATCCCCTTCCCAGGAGGGCAGTGAGCCCTGCTCCCCTCCTGGGTGACACTGCCCAGCCTGTGGCACAGGGAGCTCCTCAGTAGAAAGCTATTGGCACCAGGCAGAGCATCCTTTGAGCTCCTTTTTGGGACCTTGATACTCCTTGTCATGTCCCTCTTCATTCCCTTCACATGGAGCAGTGCAGCAGGCAGGCTGTACTGGAATGGGAACCTGTTATCACCAGCACTGTTTGTTTTTGAAGCAGAACAGAATTAAAGGCAAGGCCTGGGATGTTCAGATCAATGTTTTTGTTTTCTGTTTCCTATTTCTGGATGAGAACAGAAACACGAGGTCAGCAGACTTCCAGGAAAGCCTGTTTTTGACAGATCTCCAGCTGGTTTTTGAAAAGCCAAGAGAGAAATGTTCAAATGATGTTGAAAGTACAGCCAGGTCTCTGTCAAGACAGGCACTGCCCATCTGTATATGGAGCTCTCATTCCTGTGCTCGGAAGAGATATTTGTGTAAATCAGAATTGGAACCAGTGTCTTTTCACATCCCCTTATTTCCCATACAGGCAAATAGCAACAAAGTAAACCCAGAATTCTGGCACAGAGTGGGCTGAGTGGTGCCAGGTGCCATGTGCTTTCTGTGACCTCCTGGGCATCACAGCACCCTTCAGGATCAAACCCTTTGTCAATATTCTGTCACTGCCCATCAACTTGCTCATGTGCAGATCAATGTTCTGCTGCCCCCAGGAGAGCAGCAGGACACCAAGGGAACCAGTCAGGTACCACCCCATGCTGGTGGCAGGGGAGCCCCAAACACACCATGGAAGCCCCTCCAAACCCAAAGGCAGTTTAAAAGCTTGCTGATAAACCCTGACTGTGTTGGTGCCCCTGTGCTGCTGTGCTCAGTGTCTCTGTGTCCTGCAGGTCTGTCAGCACCATCCGCAACCAGCGCTACCACATCCACGCCAACCTGTCCTGTGCCGTGCTGCTGGCCCAGGTCCTGCTGCTCACCAGCTTCCAGCTCAGCCCTGCAACTGTGAGTGCCACCCAGGGCTGCTGCTGCAGGGAAACTTCTGCCATGGGAGGTCTACTTCTAATGTGCCTTAGCCAAAAAATGCCATCCTGCTACAGGGGGCAACTCCTTAGGCCGAGCACCAGGATCTGAACATTAAAACTGGCATTAAAACAGTTGGGTTAGACTAAGACAAATAGGCCAAGTTCACAGTACCACATACCAGTAAAACCAATTTCTTTCCACTGTTAATTTAAAAAATGCAATTTAAAGTAACGTAAGGTCTGTGAGGGAAAGTTCCACCTGAAGAGCAGAAACAAAACCTGATTTTATAATAAACTTCCAGGGTGCTCTGTGTTTGTGCTGGTAAAAACTTGGCTACTTTTGTGACCAGCTGTTGCTCCACATTATTTTTCAGGAGCAGCCAGTGGTTTCTGTTATTGGGGGGTGGTGGTGGTGGTGATGGTGGTGGTGGTGATGATGGTGGTGGTGGTGGTGATGTTTTTTCCCAGTAGAAGTAAATTTGAGGTTTGCACATTGTTCATTTTGCCAATACAACAGCTACCTAAATTTATATTCAGCTCAAATGGGATCCCTTGAATTTCTGTTAAGTTTATAAATAACTGTAATGTCTGGTTTGCACAGGTAGTCATTACCTGAGGATCTAAAAGCACTTTGGAAAACTAAGTTCATAATCTTTTGCTGTTTAACATTCAGGTGGGTCCTGAATGAGTCATGCAATGTGCAAGGGAGAAAATGAGAGGGGATGGTTTAGAAGGGAAAATGAAATGGAGACATTGGAGAGCAGCAGAAGATGAAACTGAAGACAGTAGAAACCAGGCATGAAAATAATCCTCTTTAAGCAGAGCTAAAACCCTGTTGAAAGGACATGGGCTTGAGGGCAATAGAAGGCTCACTCAGCGTAACAGTGTGTCATTCTCACAGCTTTTTCTTTTTCATCCATCCCAAATTTTCAGACAATTCAGCCGAGTCCCTTCCGATGGGGTGTGAAAGGCTCTTTACACCTTATCAAGGCCAGCATCACCTTCAGTGGTTACAGCCCTGTGTCATCCCAGCTGTTCCTGCTGGGGTTTGGAGCTGCAGAGCCCGAGTTCCCGGGGATCAGTCCCAGGGTCTCCCACGTTTGTACCGAGTCTGTTCAGGGGTCCTGCTGGCTCAGTCGAGCTTGTGAACGCTCACACAACTCAAGCTGCAGTTTAATAGGTGCAGATTTTCTCTTAAACCGATTCCAAACCTACCTTGGTGATATGGGGACAGTAGCACAAGAAAGCCAGACCTGTTTTACACCACAGGCTTTGTGAAATGAAATTAAATGCTTCACAGAACCCGTGGGTTTCACAGCCCTGCCTCCCGTGTAACAGCTGTAATTGTATGGGATAAACTGTAAAGATCTTAAAGCTGACAAACGTGATGTAAACACTGTCAGCTAGGCTTTCATTTTTATACTTTTTCCTCTTGGAATCCGGAGGGGTTGTGATTCATCCTTTTATTGGTCTGCTGTCCTCACCTGCTCCGAGCCCTGTTCTCGCTGGCTTTGACAGCAGCCTAAATACCTTTAATTGCAGCTTTAATTGAGCTGATAAACGGCCGTTTACAGAAGAGGGAGGCAGTATTTACACAGAGGGTGTGAGTTTGCAACCTCCGCCTCTGCCGGGCTGCCCGTGCCAGTGCCGAGCCGCGGGTGGCATTGCAGGACCCTCAGGTACCCCTGCCCAGAGTGCCACAGGCTGAGCTGGCATTACCTCCCCATCCTTCCCCACCTCAGTCTCTGGGGTTATTTCAGTTTTGGTTACAGATTTGGCACAAGACATTCCCTGCTGGTTTCAGCCTCCCCATTGTTCCCCCTTTTTGGAGACATTTTGGTTTTGGTTACAGGTTTGGCACACAGCATTCCCTGCTGGTTTCAGATGTGCTCTTTAATGATTTGCAATTCACTCTACAGCAATTTTTCTTTGGTAGAATGACAGTGGTTTTTAACCACAAAGCTTTGTCTTCACAGGCAGGACTTTGATCTTTCCAGAAGACTCAATTTATTAATTTATTTATAAAAAGCTGATCATTGACACCTATCATCAATAGTGCTAAAGCAGCAGCCTTAACTAATCATGGCACATTCCAGGAAGGCAATTATTCCCAAAACCAGGATGTCTTTCTTCCAGAGAAAGCAAATATCTTTGTACAAAACATTTTTTCCTGTACTGCCCAGCCCCTCCGATACCTTTGCTGTCCTCATGGCTTCTGATGACTTCCCTTAACTTTCAGCAATGGATTTGTTTCTGCAGAGAGGTTTGCAGTCTTAGTCACTCACTCTGCTGCAGACCAGAGAGCAGCACTTTTAAAAAACAGATTCCCGAACTTCAGCGTGCAATTAAAATAATTAACCATCCACACTTCTTTAGGTTACTAAAGCCTTCCAAACACCTGAGTGTGTTTGTGGGGAAAATGGGAATATTATTTAGACACAGGAAAATGAAAATTGAAGTATAAGGTGTCAGCCAGCACTGGGCTTTTCCCAGTACACCCAGAAAATCTCTGATGTTTCTGCAGTTCTGGATCAGGGTGTTTATCTCTTTTTCCCTCAACTGCCTCTTTCTCCCTACTCCTGCCTATCATTGCTGGAAACTTCCCACTGGAGAGTGAAACGAGCTGTCTTTGTTTGCAATATATCTATAAAATCACCTCTCTGTTTTAACACTGTCCTCAGTAAAAAATATGACAAATATTTTCTGGGAGGCCCTTCTGAAACCTGCTTTACTTTTCTCTCCAACAGTAACAGGACAGACCTTGCTGCTGGCTGGGTGCTTTTCTATTTTCACAGACTCTGGTTGTCAGCTCTAAGAGTGGCAGGAAGAAGATCTGCCTTTTGAGGAATATTCTGCTAAAAGTTGGGTGTTTCCCATGGTGCAGCAAAAGAGACAAGCCTGGGTTTGGTGTGTAAAGGCTCAGCTTCTCAGTGCTTTTAGAGAAGGCAATTTTGCCATATAAGAGTAACGTCTAAGCAATAATTAAGGAAAAAAAAAAAGAAAATAAACCAAAAAACCCCACCATAATGAGCAGCAACTTTGCTATGGATTTTATGTCCAAATCTGCAACTAGGTATTATACAAAATTATATACAGACCAACCTCCTGCTACTTCACTGGGTGTTATTTTTTGGCTGTTCTGTGATTCATATTGTTTGGCTGCTCAAAAGTTGGAAATTATCCATTTGACAGAACTAGCCTGTAAGTCAGCTTTATGTTGCATTTATATTTTTGTGGACTAATCTTCTGGTAGAAATCAAAAGGCATTAAAATGGATTTTATAACCTTATGATAAAATTAACTGGAAAGGCTATTACAGCTTTTGTCAATAAGCTAAGCTGGTTTAATAATATGTCGCTGAACTTAGTGAAATACTAAACCACTACAGCCCTCACACGAATTAACCCCAAAGTTATTGCCTTTGAATACATGTAGTCCCATTGGATTTGCATTAGAATGTCCTTGCACCAGCCCAAGTGAGTCAGCACAGGAAAGCCTCAATTTTCATTACACTACCAAGTCCCAACGTTTTCATTTTCATGGAGTACAAAATCCCAAATCGTCAACATAAAGAATAAAATGCCAGCACAGCACAGCTTAGCTCACACAACGAATGGAATTAACCATGAACATCTGGGGCAGAAGTGGCTCCTGCTGGTGCTGCTGCCCCAGCACAGCTTCCTAAATATTTTGCAGACTTTAATGGGAGTATTGCTGTTACTGTTAAAAATAAATAACACATTTGGATTTCCACATCACACTTGGCAATGTTAGGGGTTTTTTTTTGATTTTTTTTTAAAGGTAAGAGGATTTGTTTCTCTGAAGCTATCTGAAAATGCAGTAGAAAAATGAAATTGTCTATTGCTTCTTTTAAAGACAGTTTTACTTCAGTGATTTAGCATTTAAATATCTATAGAATTTTTTTTTTAAAAAGGAAAACCAATGTGACTGTATCACAAAGATCTCGTGTATTCATTTTTACCCTTAATTTAGCTGCCTTGCAAGATATTGGCCATTCTCCTTCATTTTTTCTTCCTGAGTGCGTTTGCGTGGATGCTGGTGGAAGGATTTCATCTTTACAGCATGGTGATCAAAGTATTTGGGTCAGAAGAAAGCAAGCACTTATACTATTATGGAATTGGATGGGGTAAGCATTTAGTAGGTGCTTATTTTAAGTCTCCTCACTATAGGACAAGATTATGTTCAGAAGCATATTTGAAATTGTCATCTTATGATCACAGTTTGCCTTGCTGAGAGTAGGTCTGTTGGATGAGAAAATGTTTAATTTCTCTGTCTGCAATCAGACTTCAGAAGATGCAGCCCTTGAGCCAATCCCACCTCAGGGAATGGCACAACCTCTGCAGGCCAGATCAGACCCTGAATTACCAAGTCAGTGGCAGGACTGTGGGAGGGAAGTCTCACTGCACTGCTGTGTTCTTCTTTTTGTTCTAACTCACACCAGTGGCTTGTTCTCTGTACTCTGCAAAGTCATGCATGAAAAATGTGCACAGCAGCACAGAAATGTCACAGGACTTCATCGGCTGGTGCTTTGTGCCTTGAAATCGTGGCATTAAATTGTGCACAGAACCCCAATACTGTGATTAGGAATGGGGCAGTGGTTCTGTGCCATGGGGATGTCTCAGACAACGATTGAAGGTCTTCTAGAGGCAATAATGAAAGCACAATCCGTGTGCACATTTGGAGAGCCAGAGCTGAGGATTTTATTGCAGACCCTTCCAGCAGAGGAAAGTCTCCTGCTCTCACAGCCTGGAGGGGCAGCTTGACAAAATGATTCTCGACAAAGCTCCACATCCCCAAGGAGAGGGAACCTGAGTCAAAGAACAGGTGTTCTTTGACTCAGGAAAGGAATATCCAGGCAATTACAGACAATTTTGAAATATGTTAAAATATGCATTACCTTTCCTCCCCTCCAAATTCATTTGGAGATACAGGAAGAACAATTCTATCAATAATGCAGACCTGCTGCAGTCATAATTGAAATATTTAATATCTATTTGGCACCATGCAGGTCTGGGTGATAGTAATGCTGTGAAATATGGGTATATTTCAAGAGCTACCCACTTTTCCTTTTTTTTAATTATGTCCTTTTCATTTTGTGCATCTTTCCTCATTCATTTAATACTCTTCTTAGCAGTTTTGTCTAAGGGCTCTGGTGAACAGGATCCCCAGGCTGAGGGCACCAGCTGCAGCTGGAAGGTTTTCTCCTCTGCCCTCACTGCTTGTGTGACAGGTTCAGGAGTATCAATTCACGTGGCATTTTGTGCAAGGTTTATTGGTGGTGAAAAGGCAGAAGACTCAAAAACAAACCAGGCATCTGATTGATTGGGTAAAAAAACCCCAAAACTCCTTTTTTGCCTTGGTGATCCAGCGTATCAGGCAGAGGTTGCTGTAGCAAAGCTTTTTGCCCCTCCATTTGCAGGTTGCTGGTGACAGAGTTTGTGTTACTGATGTTTCCCCATTTCAGGCACTTTCCTTTCCTTCAGAAACTCTCACGGAGTACAGACTTTGTTCTGAACTGTCAAAGGACATCAATTCCATTATTTGATGTTAGTTGATGTAGCCCTGACACTTCTGCCCAGATCTGGTGTAACACAGCAGAAGAAAATCACAGAAAATGAACCTCCTCAATATAAATGGGAGAATATACTCATTCCCATCAAGCAAAATGGATCTTTTCATCATTGGAGGCAAATACACTTTCATTTGTGTCTAATGCTTCATCCTTCTCAATAAATGGCATATTTAGCCTTTTAGAGTTGATGTCCTAAAATTGCTTTGAATTGTCTGCCACAGAGTTTCTACAGCCTAGGGGTTTTTTGTGTTCTTTGGGGTTTTTTCATGTATAGAAGACACAGAGGCTTTCAAAATACAATTCTTCCTAACTACTGAGTATATCCCATATTTATGAATATATATTCATAACAATATATAAATATTTATAAATGTGCTTCCAGCTGCAGTTATTAAGGAATGAAAATATTTCTTCCAAAAATGGTATTTCTGCCAGTACTGGAAAACTTTACACAATTTGTGAGTATGATAGTGGTAAAATTAAGCAGAAATTGCCTGTCAGAGGATTTTGTAAAACCCTCAAAAACCTAAAGAATTAAAAAGAAAATTGAAACTTTAAGCCATCACGTCTAATACTCTGTCTGGGACCTGTGTATTAAATTTTGTAAGACGATAACGGCTCAAACTTTCACATTTTATTAAATCATACAGGAATTAACAGGCCTTCATTTAATATTTGAAGGGATGGGTTTTACTGTATCCGGAACAATAAACACCTTCCCTCCTCTCCAGCTGCTCCATTCCTGTGACACAGAACTGCCTCTGCAAGTTCTGTAATTTGTGTGGATCAGGACCAGAACTGCCTCTGTGTAATTTCTGTAATTCCAGTGGCACCAGGAACAGAATTGTCTGTGTAATCCCAGTGAATCAGGGCCAGAACTGGCTCTGTAATTTCTGTGATTCCTGTGAATCAGGACCAGAAGTGTATCTGTGTAATTCCAGTGGACCAGGAACAGAACTGCCTCTGCGTAAGTTCTGTAATTCCTGTGACACCAGGACCAGAACTGCCTCTGTGCAATTCCTGTGTTATCCCATGAACATTTCTGCACCTCCTACATCACTGCATCACACAAAACCATGTGGAAACAGAGTTTCCTCTGAACACAGGAATCATGCAGACCTATGACATATTTATGTTAAATATGAGACAGCCTGAGTTTGCTTCTGTCTCTGCTGCCAGGTGTGATGCTCTGGATAACCAAATGTCACCACTCTTGTCTCCTCACCTGTATTCGTGCACCCCTGTGAGAAAACTGCTCTCCTGTCTAAGTTGTTCTGAATTCTTGAGCAAAATTGCACTTACCTGGGAAAAAGTGGTTAAAAAAAGGTTGATACTGCTTCACGTGGTATCACTCTTTGGATAGAGAGAGGCAGAAAGTCCATAAAGCAAAACCAGGCTTGAAGAGGACTGTGATTCCCAAGGAAACTGGCATTGATTCAGTTTAACAGTTAAACCAGTACTTTATTAAAAAGTCATTTTGTTTGTCTGACATCAGTTGATTAAAACATGTTGGATTAAAAAGCTGCAGGAGGATGTCAAGTTAGACTTAATTTGGAAATTACTCTGAGCTATTCTGTTCATGCAAAATTTAGCAGAACTCGCAGGGCTTACTGGAAGATGTGCTTTTACTCCTAATATTGCCTCTGCCTTTCTGCAGGCTGCCCACTGGTGATCTGTGTCATTTCTGCAACTTCATCCCTGCACAGCTACGGAGAAAGTGGCAAGTGAGTATGAAAAACTCTCACTGCAGGAGAATGGGGATGAAAATCTGATGTGGAGGAGATTTGTAAATGTGTTAACTGGGCTGTGGTGCTGCAGGATCCTCCTGAGGAGCAGAGGATGACTTGTGTAGGCACGTTGTTAAACACAGAAGCCTCAAGTCTGGTTTTCACAGAGCTGATGCACAAAAAGCTCCTGAGAGGTTTTTCCTACTTTTCACTGAAGATCTCCTCAGTGAGCTCCCTGTTCAGGGGGAAAACTTGCACCAAGATGAGAGTAATCATTGATTAAAAATATTCAATCTTCTGAAGAAAACTGCAGTTACACACTTTAAATCTGGAATGGGTAATGTCCAAAACTTGGAAAATTAATTTCTTTTGCAACTCAGGAAAAGAAGAGCGAATTATCTGAAAGAACACCATAGGATTTAACCCTAAAATAATTTCATAACTGCTTCATCTCTTCAGGGCTGTCAGAAGGGTCTGTGAAGCTGGCTGTGTTTGCCAGCCCCTTCCCCACCACAGACAGAGTCACTGCAGTGAGACATTTCCCAGTGCTCAGTCCTGAAATGATGCCTGTGGCCAAGAATACACAACAACAAACTGAAAATAAAACACTTCTCTCTTCCCATCTTTGCACTCCTGTGAAGGTGGGCTGGGGCAGAGGTGCCACTGGCTGTGATAAACCCACATGAGATCCCACCTTGGATCCCCTGAGTGTGAGGGGAAAAAGAACTTTTTCCTCATGTGCTAGCACATCTCTTGCTTTCAGAATTCATCAGTCTCTTTGCACTCTCTCTTAGTTGTTTTATAAGTTGGGTTTTTTTAAATTAATAACATTACTAATGAAATTACTGTTTCCTCTGAAACAACTCTGCTTTCCCCTGCAGCTGCTGGCTCTCACTGGAGAATGGAGCAATCTGGGCTTTTGTGGCACCAGCAATGTTTGTCATTCTGGTAGGTACAACCACAGCAGCTGCTCCTTGTCTGTGCCAGCCACCAGCAGGGCTGGCTCAGGGCCTGGGTCACACCTGGTGCCAGCCCAATGAAACTTCAGCACTCCTGAATTCTCCGGAAATTCTTGGTTCCTGCTCCGAATTTCTGTGCTGTGCATGGGTGTGTATTAGTTTATGCACATTAATCCTCACACTGTTAATTTCATGACTCAAAGACAAAGGACCTAAAACAGCAGGACAGCCCTGCTGGGGTCATTAATAACCACGTGATACCAAGTGCTCTTGGGAGTTTCAGCATTCTCAGAAAGAGCACCCAAAAGAAGAGACTCTGAGGTTTGTGTTTCACTCACCAGGGAAAGCTGAAAGCTGGTTCCACCCCACTGATGTTGGAAGATTTTGTGAGTGCCCCAGGGGAGATGGTCACAGCAGAGCAGAGGCAGCAGCAGGGGTGGGCAGGAACAGGGTGAGAGCTTTTAGGGGCCAGGGCAGGCACCAGGCTGCCCCACACCCCTGTGCCTCCTCAGGAACCTGTTCTCACCCCTGGGTTTGGGGTTGGGTCAGGTAGGGCAGGTTATAAGGTCTCAGGGCAGGGCTGTTCAGGTGAGTTTGCTGGGTTCAGGTAGGACAGGTTGTCTGGCTGCTTCTGACCTTCTGTATGTGAGTTTACATTCAAAGGTATGTAGATACTGATGATTGGAGAGCAATTAAAACAACCCAATATTCATCTGTGCCCTCCACATTAGCACTTGCCTTGTGGCCATTGTCCAGCACCAAAGGAGGAACTGAGCTGCAACCAGTGACCCCAAACCTTTCCAGGCTGCTGTCCAAGGGTGGTGGCAACCAAAACACTCCAGGCAGTGAAATGCTCACTCACCTGAGCAAGCACAGCCTCCAACAATCTGCATGTGCAGCTGCTTGGCAGAGAAAGTGAGAGTTTAACTGGCTGGCTCTAACTTATGATATATAACATTTGTGCAGCTCAAATTATGTTCTTGTAGGGATACAAATACTTTCAGAAAGAGAAAGAGTGAGCTCACAAGGTTGATCCACGTAGAGTAATTTGTTAAATAGTCTAACCCCAGCTCTGCCCAAAATAGCAGCAAGTGAGCTGACAAATTACCTCTCTGGGCATTGGATATTCCAGCTGAAAAATATGTTAGTGCCTACAGGAAAATAACAGGGCCAAACACTATCTGGTGTGTGTGCATGTGTGCCTGTGTTCTTCCAATAACAAATTAGCCACCACTTGCATAAACTGGCATTGAAGTCTGAAAATACCTCTCGAAAAGCAGTTTCTGACTAGTTCAATGCACAATGTCTCTGCCAAGAAGAAGGATTATGCTGTGAAGAAAACAGGGGGATTGCTCCTTTCAACTCCCACTCCCCAGAGACAAGGCAAACGCAATCCACTTTCATCCTGCCCAGCCTCACAGGCAATGCAGACACCCTGGAGCCTGCAGCAGAATGATGTGGAGGGAGTGTGATGGGGAAAAACGCTCACACACTTCGCCAGGCAGTAATTCACAGAACTTCCAGCCCTGTAGAGATTCCCATACCAAATATGCTCTTCCCTGGGGTTTGAGTCAAGGGATATGATGAAGGAAATAGCTCCTTCTATACATTGGGGTTTTGGCTTCTACCTACATCTTAAGGTTTTAAGATCACTCTCCCCCACACCCCAAACCACAACACACAAGCCTCTATATCATCCTCCTAAAGCAGCTTCACAAAAAATCCTGGCAATTAATTTGCAATCCAAACTAAGCTCAGCCCAAGTTGCCCTGGGAGTGTCTTCAGTGGAAAAAAACACGACAAAGCACCTGAATTTTTGACACAAGACATTAAATCTTCTGGCAGAAGGCTCTGTTTGTTATCTCCCATCTGCTGCCTTGGTGTGTTTCCATGGATATGGCAGAATTCAGGAGATTCTGTGAAAACATCTGAGTGCATGGGGCAGACAGGGAATGAGGAGCAGGTCCTGGGCTGCAGGGCCAAGGCCCCTCTCTTGCTTTCCCTGTGAATTGTTCTTTTCCTGGTGGGCCAGTTCCAGTGAGTTTGCAAGGCTCTGAGTATAGCACAGAAATGGTTTTCTCAAAAATTCTCCTTACCACCTCAAAGGATTTACAGAAGTTATTTACAAAATATGATTTGGTAGGAATAGGAAAAATGATCCCAAGATCATTGAATTTCACCTCTTATCTCTGTAAAGCTGATTGAACAAGCCCACTTGTCATTGAGGGGCTGGCAGTTCTACAGGATATCCTGTGGATAAACTCAAGAGCCATGGTAAAAATGAACTATTATAGATATGCTCTGATTCTACAGCAGGTGATGATCTGTCCTTAGAAACCTAAAATTAAAAAGGGGTCAGAAGATTTGGAAAAAAAACCAAGGAAATAATTACAATCAAATTTAAACACCCTCTCATCCTCAGAATTAGAATATTTTTGTCAAAGTAGAGGATGATTTTTGAGTTTTAACTGAGGAACAGCTTTTTTTTTTTAAGTCTTCTCTTTCCTTTTGTTCTGTAGTTGAAGATAGTTTTGTTCTACCCTTGTTCTTGATGCTTTGTAGCTGATGTGCAACTTTGGTCAGGAAGGGGGAAATATGTCTTTCACCTTCACGTTGTCTACCTTTCTTTTTCTTTAAACCCAAGGTCTTTGCACAGCAAGACAGTCTTTGCCACATTTCCTTTAAGTGATAAAGATTTCCTTCTTCCTTCACCTGTGACTCCAGCACAAACTTTCTTTTGTTGAACATTTTCAGTGTTAGTCTTTTCAAGATTTCCCACTTTTCTGTTGGGAATTCTTTTCATTTTATTGATGTTTCTGCTGGACCTGACATCAAAAAGAGTGGAGCCTTTGAAGAGCAGAGTTCAGATTTAACATATTTTTCTCATTGCTCCTTTAAAATACTCTTGTGCCTAAATTGTAAGCAGGCTTTGGAAAGAAACAGGACCTGCAGAGCCCGAGGTGTGGCAGGAAAGGGCTCTCTGAAGTCTGTGCACATGGAGCACAAAAAGATACACATGGAGCACAAACCAAAGAGAATGCAGCCACGTGCCCTGGCTGAGAGTGTTCCTGCAGTTCTCAATTTGTCAGCTGGCAGGGTGTTTATGTGTTTCCAGTCAGGGTATTTATTTCCAACCAATCAGGGTATTTGTTTCCAATCAGGGTGTTTATTTCCAATCAATCAGGGTTATTTATTTGTGCAGAGGGGATCCTGAGCACCCTGGCTGTGAGGCAATACACCAACCCAGGCTTTTCCTGAACAGGCAAGGGTGCTCCTGGAGGAAAGAGAAAAGCAAGAGCTTCTCTCTGTGGAGGGGGGAATCACTGACACAGAGCAAACCACACCAGCCCAACCTTGGACACCTCTTTGGCCAAATAAAGCCAGCACAAAAGTTTCTGTTCCCTCTGTGCCTCAACACCCTCCCAGGGCAGCCTGGCCCTCACCCTCAGCCAGGACTGGTTTCCTCACCAAACCTTTTCCTTCTCCTCCTGCAGGTCAACATTGGCATTCTCATTGCTGTCACAAGGGTCATCTCCAGGATCAGTGCAGACAACTACAAGGTCCATGGGGATGCCAATGCCTTCAAGTAAGTTTTTCTCATTGGAGTTGTAACAACAGTCTCACATGAGCAATGTTATACCACAGACTTCTCCCAGAGCACTGACATCATCCTCTTGTGAAAAGGAAATCCTGGTGAGGGGATCCTCCACCTGAATGCAGCCAGTTATACATATATACGTGTGTGTGTGTGTGTGTGTGTTTGTGTGTACGTGTGTACATATAAAGCTGAATGCTGCACAGGGTGGAACCTGAGGTTCAGCAGGAGCTGAAGTGTTTCCCTGCCTGTTACAGTCCCCAGCATCTGCTGATTCATGATTTTCCCTTCTATTAATGGAGGCTTTCCTCTGCCTGCTGTAGTCAAAAGCTGAATTTCACAGAGCTCTGTTAATCTGTACTGGGTTATTGCAACTCTTCTGCTCCTTCTGAGGACAGCCCTTGTTTCCAGCCCCAGCTCAGTAGAATATTTAACCATGTGCTTATCTTTAAGACTTTCCTGACACTGCAAAGCACACAGACTTACCCTGGATTTAAATGTGTGCCTGGATTCAAGCAAATCTTTATATCACAGTGCCTTGAGCCTCTTGGGGTGGTGGCCTCTGAGAGTGAATCATCTCTAAAATAGCACTTGCAAGTCTGGAGGGGAAATGTAAGGCAGACACAAAGCTACCTCTGAATATACAAGGACAAATTCTGGTTTCTGAAATATATGGAGAGATTACATGTGTGTAGCCAAGAAGATAATTTAATATATCAAAGCTAAATTAAGGTGTTGAATATTCCATTTTGTATCTCCTAAAGATGCTTTAGTCCAAATAGAGAAATGACACCGTATATAAATAAAAGAATATGGAACTTAGATGAAGAAAAATGTGATGGTGGATTGTGTTTAATGTTTCTGAGGCACAGGTTATTGTATAATAAGGGTTTGGTGCCACTGTTCTGAAATGGTATTATAAAGAATAATTTTTATGCTTGGATTACTTAGGTAATCTTGAAAATGTCATTAAGTTTTAAATATTGGTGACAGTTACCTAATTGAAGTTAGTTTAGTTATTGTACACTTATCCAACAGGAAGAGAAAAACAGTAAATAAGTCTACACAAAAATCCATAAGATAATTACACTGGAGTGAAATGAGAAGCCTGGGAATTAAAATTACTGCCTCAGGTTTGACTGAGTTCCTGTGACCTTCAGAAATACAAAGGAAATATAGAAACTTAGGAAGCAAATAACTGTATATTGGCAATGCCAATTTTTATGCACTGTTAGAAGTATGAAGACAAAGACACAACCTCACAAGTACAAGAGGAGCTACAGAGATTGTTCCATGTACAATATTGCTGGAATTTCATTGTATTGCAGGGAATTTATTCAACACACACTGTACCCTGCACACTAACACATATTATTTATTTTGACACTTTGTGCGTGCACATAAGTAAATTGATTTATGAATGATTGGTCTAGGAATAAGATGCAATGGCTTTAATGAGGAGTATATGCTCTTAACCCATAACTGTAGCTGTGGGAATGGTGTAACTGTACTGGAAATGAGACTTCTCCAGGTACCCTGACTAAGAGAAGCTCTTTGTGCCAAGTCATTTTCATGTTACTGTTTCAGGATTTGACCTAACAAATGTTACAGGGAGAAAAATGGAGAAAAATTATTATCAGGGGGCTGACACATCTGAAAACATGAACCATTAAGTTATTAAGTGGAAATATTCTCTGATAGAACAGCTTTCCTCACAGAACTACATCAAGTCAACAAAATGCAAGAGAAGGTAAACAGAACATAGAGAATAGTTCTGTAGATATCATTAGAGAAATGGGTCCTCAAAGGAAGTTTGAAAAGAGAAGAGCATAAATGCATGTTCAAATCAGATCTGGGAAAGTGTTTATACCCTGATTTAACACAGCAGTGAGGCGTGATGAATTAGAGTTTTATGTACAGAGGATGTCATGGAGAAAGTAACTGGTCTATTGGAAAAAAAGATAATTATAAAGCCTTTGCAGCACATGTTTTACATGTTTACATGTCTGGTTGAAATCCTTCTGTGTATTTTCCAAAGAGGGGAGCAGAGCAAAGCAGGGCTGTGATCAGCCAGGTGCATGGGAAGTGTCTCTCACCGTGTGAAATCCCCAGGTCTCAGGCATCCCAGGCTCCTGGAGCTGATTACAGGTTGTCAACCCGGGAGGGAGGATAAGCCAAACGAGTCTGTGACAAACACAGGAAAAGCAGAAAAGCAGGGAAAAGCAGAAAGGCTCTGGAGTTTCTGTGAGGAAGGACTGCGAGGTGGTTTTTGAATCAACAAGTTCAGCTGGTTAGGGAGGAATCACCAAGGGCTGCAGAATGTTTTGTGTCCCATGAGCCTCAAACAGAGGGGCTGCCAGGCATCCCTGAGCACTGCCCCTCACTGAAATCACTGTGGGCAAAGCTGGGCTGGGCCAGGAGGGATTTATCAGCCCTTCCCACAAACCCAGAGCTGGACGAGAGTGGCACGGTGTGATCCGGTGAGGCAGCAAAGCTTTGGCACTGTGTCGTGGCTGTTTGCAGGAGAGGAGGTTCCTCAGAGCTGTGCTTGTGGTTTCAGGAAGCCAAAGGCAGGAAACGAGAGCTACAGGGCAAGGAGCTGTGGAGGGGAACCTGCTCAGTCCCATAAACCTGAGGCAGAACAAAAGACGGAGCTCAGAGCTGTCTTTTCAAGCTGGGATGAAGTGTGAGTGGGCAGCAGGATGAGAGGCAGGGAGCTGCTGTCTGCAGCAGCCTGGAGGAGGGCAGCAGCTCAGCAGCAGGGAGGATGAGCTGAAGGGCCTGGCAGTGATGGGCATGGTGGCTGTGGCAGGAGCACAGAGGTGCCACTGCCACTTCTTTCCTTGGTGGCCCAGGCCAGCACTCACACCAGGCTGTCAGCACCTGCTGAGTGCCTCACACTCGTGGATGTTGCTGAGTTCAAACCCAAGCAGTGACTGAAAATCCCAGCCTGCAGGGTCCACAGGGCAGGCTCCTCCTCAGGCTCAACTCTGGCCAGGCTCTGCTGCCTAAGGAAAAGTTTAATCACACTGACAAGGACTAAATCCCATTGCTGCTGCAGCCTGGAGGGGAGAGGACCTACCCTGGCTCTGCCTGCCCTGAACTCCTGAGCTCAGTAAAGCTGAAACCACATCCTCTGGACTCCTGGTCCCTGCAGAAATGGCTCCTGCTGCAGCTGGTGTCTGTTAAATGTTCATCTCTCTTGTCCTAAAAGCTCAGATTTGTCCCCAGTGGCAGAGGGAAGGCCAGGCTGACTGCTTGCACTGACACCATCTCTGCATATCTCAGCCCACAAATGAGCAAAGATCACCTCAGGAAATCCTGATGGCAAAGATGCATTTTGAGCCCTGATGGTGTCAGTTAGAGAGGGTGTTTATTGCTAGAGAAGTGCTAGTGCTGGAGCATGTTTAGTTTATGAAAAATTAAGTTACTTGGCAATGCAAGTGGATATTACCAAAAAGGCTTGTTTCTCTTGGCAACAAACAGCAATAAACTGATGTAATTATTTAGAGTAATTGTTCCTGATTTTCCACATGGCAACAGGGCCTCTCCAGTGCTGGCTCAAATGTGGCTGCAGAATGTGCACCAGGGTGAGCCAGAGCTCTGCTCAGAAGGCAACATCTGACAAACTTCAGGTTTAAAAGCCAAAACAGAAAAGAAAGTTGTGAACAAAATTCCTTTCAGTGTCACATAATTCATTATTCATCTTCCCCATTCACATTTCCCCCAGAACAAGATGCAGGTTTTGGCTTATGGATCTCTCCAGGTTCAGATGTCCCAGAGGAGACACCAGAGAACTCCCTGCTGAACCTTGCTCTGCTTTCACTGCCACTGCTGTGCTCATTTGTTTGTTTAAATCAAATAAAAATAGCGCCCCTAAAATGAATTTAAAAAGCAACATAAAAGACTAAGCTTTTATAAAACATAAACTGCAAAACACCCAGTAATTTAAGGCAAAACGAATACAATTAAACAGTTTATGGTCAGAGACACTAATTAAAGCATAATAGACTCCTGTGACAGTCTGGACAGTAAGTGTTTGGTCACTGTAGTGATTTTCCTGTGTGTGTGAAAATAGCTCCTTCTTTTATTGCCTGAAACTTTAATTCTGCAAGAGCAGTTTACTGGAAAGAGCTGAGCAAAGAATTATTATTATCTCCTATTTATGACTTGAATTTACTTAAGAACATGTTTCTGTATTGTTTTCGAAGCATATTGAACACGTATAGAATCTGAACTTTTCCTTTAGTTGTGATTGATTATTCCTGAACCTTTTATCAGAGGATTAGCTATTGACTCTCAGCAAAATAATTTGGAGCAATAATTCAGTTGTGGCTTAATGGGAATGTTTTGCATCCAGAGAACAGATTTTCTGCCAAAAAGCTAATTTCAATGTTTTAGTTTATAGAATGCTGAATCTAATACCTTGAAACATTGAAATGCACACATACAGCATTTGTTTGAATTACCCATTCTTTTTTTAGAGACATAACTAATCATATGTTTGAGTTTAAGCATATGAGGAGCCTCTCTAAGCTTAATGCAATTAAAGCAGATTAGTTTAATGGAATTGCTCATGTGCTTGAAAAGGCACATGATTACATTTCTGAGTTACGAACCATTTGAACTCTTTTTCTTACTTATTTCTTCTGCATCTAAAAACTGAACTCTACTCAGCATATTTATTGAGGTATAAGGGCCTAAATAAGTTTTTGTTTGTTTGTTTACTGCCCCATCCTTTCAAAGACTCACTGCTTTTTGCACAGAAAGTTACAGTGAGAAAAGCTCCCCAGTGTGACAGTGGCAGAAATGTCCACATTTCATCCCCATAGGGGCAACTCTTGCCTGGTGACATTTAGCACAGATAATAATTTGACTCCTGAGTTCCCTCCACTACAAGGGTTAAACAGAAAGAGTTCTCAGGGATCTCTTTGGCACTGACAGATATTAATTGGAGCAGAGGAAGGAACGCCCAGCCTGTCCCTGCTGGAGGAACAGTGGGTTTAGTTCAGGAGCAGAGACACCACACTCAGCCACCCCCTGTGATTTCCCAGCCAGTTCACTTCTGCATTCTGCTGTCCAGAAGAGACAGTTTAATTAACTTTTCTTGAATAAACTGCTACGTCCAACTCTTATTAAATACATTCTCACTGCTTACTCTTAAATGGTCCAATGAGTTGGAAAAATCTCTGTCTTTTTTATAAACTGTACACTTCAGCACTCAGTGAACCAAAAGTGATAGCTATCGTAGTCATCCATGGAGAAAGCAATTACAGCAAAATCAGAAATATTTCTTAGCTTTTTACCCTGTTCTTTCTTTCATTTTATTATTTTCTTCATCTCTCAAATTGAGTGAAATAGTAGAACAGTTCTCCAATTGAAAAATATGTTTTGTGTTTAGTTAAATTAATCACTGAAAATTGGAAAAAGTGGCAGGAGCTGTAGTGCATGGGAGCAAAACAGCTTCAGGAAAATCTCAGCACAATGAGTAAGGGATGTCAGCTCTGTGTGAGTTCCATCTGCATTGGTCAGTACATCACAGACCCTGCACACGAAACTGAAAATGGACTCTGTAGGTTCAATGCAAATCTCCTCCCTGCTTTGGTCACTCGGGCAGTGTACAGGAAGCTTTTCCCTCTGACAGGTGGGATCCGGGAGGGCTGTGCTGCTGCGGCTCCTGCTGCAGACATCTGCAGCCCCAGCCCGTAATTGGCCATTCCGGAGCACTTTGCAAAGCCATGCATTACACCCTGCAGCACCGCGGCTGCCGAGGCAAATTGCTCACGCCTTTAATCACCGCTCATTCCGCGCCTCGGTATTTCAGGTTGTTTATAAACCTCCCCAGCCCCGCAGCCCGGCGCCTTCTGCCTGGGACGCAGATCTGGGAGTCAGTGCTGACAACTCCGGTGCTTTAACATCAGCTGGTATCCTGCCAGCTCCTGAGTATTTGCTGCATTTTGTTCCTGTGATCCATTCCTGGTTTGTGTCATTTGGTGTGCAAAGACTCCTCGTTCTGAGGCTTATTCCCAGCTGCTCATTTCACAGAATGTACTTGTCAATCACGGCATTGCTTGAAGCTCTCATGAGTCCTCTCCTGCCAGAGCCACACCATAATCTCCTCCAGAGCTAAATTCCACCTCTTTCTGATGCCATTAGAGAATTTTTAAATTTTTTTTTAATCTCCTTCCACAAGGAAGGTGAGGAGCAAGTTGCAATCTGTAAACTCTCCTGAAAGTCTACAGGGATCCAAATCTGTAGCACTAGGAAATCCTTTCTGTGCCTTTCTGGTGGCAGATGTTTGCAGCCCTCAGAGACAGGGAGCACCTGTTCCTGTTGCTCTAATGAAAACCAAGAGAGCTTTTTCCATTTGCTGAAGGAGGGCCATCCATTAGACAGAGCAATGTGACAGCCCAAATCTGCTCCCAGCAGCTCCTTTTCTTCACCATTTCTCACTGTGTGTAAGGCATCATTGAACGTGGCTTCAAACAACACGAGTGCTGCACCTCCTGGAAACAAACTGTGGGAAGGAGGAGCTGACTGGCAACAAAGGAAATAATTAAAATTAAAGTACTAAACAGTGACAACTGGTGAGCTGAAATACTACTGCCAATGATGATGTCTTCAACCTAATTAAATTTTTGGCTCATTGAATACGACAAATACAAATGCAGTTTGGGTGTCTCCTTATTAGACTCAGGGTTTTCGACTAAAAATAACATGGGTTTGAACGTTGCCAATGAGGGTATTAATGAGGAAGTACTAATCTGTCAGAGGCCATAATGACAGTTATGGGAGTGCTTGCTTTCCTGCAGCTGCTGAGAGTCACAGCACTGCAGAAGGCTCCAGGCCACGCCGTGATTGTTCAGGCACATTTGGGGAGGAGTGCTAAAAGATTAAAAGTATGTAAAGCATAGCTGCAGAGAGGAGTATACTCTGCAGAACGAGAGAAACAGGGACAAACAGTAACGGGCTTAAACTGATGAGAAAAATCAAATTTTTTTAAGCTTCCTGTAGTGGGAAGGAAGATGCAAACAATGAATCTGATCACCTGGAGAGCTGCCTTTGAGGTGGTTGTGCCCTGGCCTGGCAGGGCTGATTCTGCTGCCAGGAGGGACAGCCAGCCCTGTCTGAGCTGTGTCAGATGACATTGTGAGCCCCTCCACAGCTTCTTTTCCTCTTGGTTGTCTCCCGAGTCAGAGCTGTCCTTTGTTGGAATAGTTTCTGTCATTGTTCCTCAAGCAGGATTTGTGCTCCAGGGCCCATGGATTCTGGCTCCAAAGGAACAAGCTCTGACACTTGTGCCTATTTCTTTCTGTGTCAGGAAGGGCAGCAAGACAAAATATATGGCTACAAAATACACAGGGACAACTTCATTGTTAAGAAGTGCTGGTTTTTCTGAGTATAAAGATAAACCAATTCTTATTAGAGATGCTAAGTCATGTTTATTTTCACATCTGAATGTCAGGAGGTTTATTAAAACCTGGTTATTAAATCCCAGTGATGAAACCTTGTGTGAACATAACAGAATCAGTGATAGAGGTGAAGGGTGTGAGAGAAGGGACCTCTCCAAGCCACCCTCCAGCTATTTATCCTCTTGTCTAGATGGGAATGTCTGCAAGCTTGTGTTCTGCTTATTGACCTGTGGTTGGATCAATTTCTTGGCTCCAGCCTCCCAGTCCCTGACAGATTCTGTCGCAGTGGCTGCAGGTGGAATCTGTCCTCTGCAGCAGCCTGGGCTTCAGATGGGTTCTCCTAAGGACAAAACAGGATTTACACAGCATTTAATGAGAGCAAAACTTTCTGCTGGCCCCGTGCCTAAGGATGGATCACTCCTGATGGGTCCCTTGTGGCATCAAGGTGCCACATGGGGGGACTCAGGCCAAGGATGTTGTTACTGTGGTATTGAGAGTGTCAATATGATATTGGTGGTGTTGTTACCGTAGTATTGAGGATATTGTTTACGTGGTCTTGAGGGGGTTGTTAATATGCTACTGAGGGTGTTGTTAACATGGTATTGAAGGTGTTGTTACCGTGGTATTGAGGGTGTTGTTAACATGGTATTGAGGGTGTTGTTAACGCACTATTGAGACCCCTGAGAACAGAGCATGGTGGTGTCACTCCTCTGCCCCCTCCCTGCTGCCAAAGTTCTCTGAAGGACAGCTTGTCTCCTTCACTTCTAGAATTATAACTACAGAAAGTTTCAGGTTTTGAAAATCCATAGCTTTGAAGTTCACATAAATTTGTTTTTAAAATGTCCTAGCTGGATTTAGTTTTCCATCTTTTAATATCAGGTTTTTAGCCATGAAAGTGCTGGTGGGAGGACGGGGCTGTGAGTCACAGCTTGGTGCCTGGCTCCTGAGGAACCATTAAACGCTGCTCGTTCATCACTAACTGGGACAATTCCCTGTGAACAGCAATAACCTCCAGAGTTTGCTTGAACTGCTTCATTTACACCCTTGGCTCCAATTTATAATCCTGGAACTCTGTGTCAGCTTTATGCAGAATAATAAGAACAAATATTACAGTTGTGGCAATGCAGAATATAAATGTTATTTAAGCATGTGCCTTGTGCAGAGCTCTGGGCAACTTGTAAATCACTGCCCAGTCTGACACAGCTCTTAGCTAAATGTGATTTACATATATTCCCAATAAAGCACTCTGAAAATAAAACTCAATAAATGGAAAATACAGGTGATTACAATAAAGAAAAGATACTATCTTAGTATCAAAAATATTTTTAAACTTTTATGTGCTCTCTTCAGGTAAGTAATAAAATGCCATTAACAATATTTATGTTACAGGTGTTCTGGAAATAGAAATTGAACATTATTCCCAATCCTTTTCAATTGAGAAAGATGTGAGGCAGAAACATATTTAATGAAAGAAACTGACTAAAGAGCACTTTTCTTTTGGAGCAGTATTAGAATTAATGAAAAAGGCAGTAAAGTCAGGTGGTAACTGAAAACACAAGAGGAATAGCGAGGTTTGGAAAGTGAGATTCTGTTGCCACCGTAGGAAGAATCTGTTTCTTTACTCTGTTTCTTTTCCCTAATAAGTCTCATGTACCTTCTCCAGATGTCATCCTAAGTTAGTTGTCTTATTTTAATAATAATAATATTGAAAAACTAGAGAATATCCAAAACCAGCAGGAGAACAAAGAAGATTTGGGTGTCCTCATGTGAGTAAATACAGTAAAGACTCAGATTCCTTGTAAGCAGCAACAGGACAAATAGAAATATGTCTGATATAAATATGTATGAAGCTGCATAAACAAGTGTTTCATGACTTATTGTCTGTGCAGAACAAGAGAATTAGTTAACCCTCAGCCCAGAAATCCAAATAAATAAATGATGACCATGGAGTCTATTTTTTATTTTCATAACGTGTATGGAAACCAACTGTACTCGAGTGCAGCAGCGTCTTCCTAAGGGAAAGGGCTTGAGATTGTCCAAAAAATGCCAAAAGAGGAGCAGGCACTTGGAAGGGGCACAGCATCAACCATGACTTTGACTTTGGCAAACACTGTGAAGCCTCGTGGTGCCTGGGTTCTCCAGTGCCCGCTCAATGGAAACCAAATCCCCTGTGCAGTGTGCAGTGTGCTGCAAACCCCTCAGGCTGCAGCACTGCTCTGTGCAGTGTGCTGCAAACCCCTCAGCCTGCAGCACTCCTCCTGTGCAGTGTGCTCCTCAGGCTGCAGCACTGCCCTGTGCAGTGTGCTGCAAACCCCTCAGGCTGCAGCACTGCCCTGTGCAGTGTGCTGCAAACCCCTCAGGCTGCAGCACTGCCCTGTGCAGTGTGCAGGGGCTCCAGAGCAGCACTCACCATGCGCAGGAGTTGCAGCCATCCCTGCAGTTCTGTTTTCCCCGGTGTGTACGTGTGGGACACGAGAGGAGGCGAGGATCTAGCTGTGTTTGCCACAGCTGCAGGTGAAGCTGCACGAACCATGGCACAGAAAATGAGTTTTCTCCTCACTCTGTGTGCCCGACCTTGATCGTGCGCTGCTCGCCGCTGCCGTTGCCGTGGGAACGGGAGGAGGATTGTTCTGTTGATCTCGTTGCATAATTAAGGGTCACTGAGACTGTTTGGGTCAACAGATCGTTTTCACAATTCAGCTCCTCGGGGGGTGAATGTCATCCCACAAAAATTTTCTTCATGTTTTGACGTGATCGTTACTTCATCATCTTAAATTAAAACATGGGTCCCACTGACTTCAAGTTAAAAGCCAGAAATATTTGCCAAACCTCCGGATTCCCAGAGAAGGCTTTTCCTGGCTGCTCCAGGGCTACAGAACCGCCCCGCTGTGCAGTTCGTTGCCACTTGTCAGCTAAGGAGTGGTAAATGGCTTTGTAATTGCCTCTGACAATTCTGAAATGTGCCTGAACACAATCACTTTCACTGGTAAAAGCCTCTGGTGATGGGAGTTTTGAGTGTCTTCAGGGAGTAACTAGCTGGGAAGCTTTTTTTTTTCCTCTTGGAAACTTGCTGTTTCTACAAGGACTGTTTGAGACGGGAGATATTGGAGACTGGGGGATTTTGACAGGCCATGTTTTCTAGATTACCAATCATTTTTGGTGCTTCAGTCTTTCCAAAGAACCAAACTTTTCTTGAAACCTCAATCCCCAACACAATACATGGAGCACAGAGTAGGGGCTACTTCATATTTTTAGCATATGGTGTGCCTGCTTTGGCATCCCAGAGCAGGGAAAACAAAATTAATTATAATGGCTTTTCATTACTAACTGCAGCTTTATTAAGTCTTAAAAATGGGTCTATAAACAGTGTTTCATTACCGTTATAATAATTAAATGAAACTAGCTCTATGCAATCCTGTGCTTTGGACAAGCCTTTACATTTTTAGGAGAAAAGGCCCCATCCCCACTATCCTCCCGGTCTGGCAAGGCAAAGTAGATGTGCACTGCCACACTTGTGTTTGCTTTGCCTTCTTTTGGCCCAGAGGCTTCTGAAAGCTCTGTCTGCTCCTGGTTTCTCTCTTTTGGAGCAGGTCTGTGTGTTTAATAGATCATTTCTCCTTCCCTGCGTATCCTTTCTGAGCCCAGTGTGCCCTTTCCCATCAGTATTCCAGCCGTGTGAGTGCTTCCCTCACAGCACAGTGATGGAGGGAACAGGGAACTCTGCGAGGTCCTGCCCACAACTTCTGTCATTTGACAGTCCCTCTGTATTAGCACTGGCTCTGTCAGCTCAGTTTACTGCTGGGAAAACAGAGATTTTCACCACATGATATAACAGCAATAAAAGAGATGGAGAGGGCTGTAAATAGCTCAATAAGACTAATTTTCAGAATATTGTTTCAAGATGACTTGCAGAGATTTAGCCAATTAAAAGTGGTAAGACTTGTGCTGATGCAGATTCGTGGCTCAGAATCTGCCTCGGGACAGTGTACAGCGTGCTGCAATGAGATGGGAGAGGTTCTGCCGTGGGAGCTTGGAAAAGGATGAAACAATGCAGGAGTGGCAGATACAATCAGGCGTAAATGTTGACAGGAAAAAAGTAGATCACCTCCAGCCTGCTCCACCCACAGACAGCATCGGACCCCTTGAGATTTGCGTTTCTTTGCCCTTGAACAGACACAGGAGGGTTTTGGGAATGAGCTGTCCCGACCAGTCCTTCTCCTGGGCACCAGTTGTGTGTCAGGAAAGGAGTCTGAAGGATCAGATTGATCCACACATGCAGAGTGCCCAGAGCAGCCGAGGCTGGATTATCCTGTTGCTCTATAACCGACTTTACTATCATTTTTGTCAATTATTTGATATCTTTGTCCTGGAGGCAGAACTAATACCATAACCTGTTCAACCCAGGGCTTGCTCGTGGCAAACTGGAATCGATGAAACCAAATCCTCCTCCCCAGGTTTTGTTGTCTGGTTGTGAGAACAGTGTCGCTCTTTTGTCCTACCTTTGAAGAAAAAGTGGCCCTTAATAATAGCATGGTATGTTAAAAAAACCCTAAAAACTAAATAAACCCCTTACCCATTAGAAAACTGCAATTTATTTTCTTTTTAATAACCCAAATGAATCCCTCCGGACTTTCTGGTCAATTTGCTTTTGTTAGACCATTAAAGGAAACCTGTAATGGAAGTGGGTAATATTTCCTTGTCTCTTTTTAGCTCTATAAAGTAACTCCAGAATCTTTTAGGGGAGAACCAAACACTGTGGGAAATAGGCAAGTGAACATTTGTGTTCAAGAAAGGAATAAATCTTCACTATTGTAAGGATCAGAGCCAATTCTTTTCCCTTTAAACTGCTTTCATTTTCCGCATGATTTTTCTAAGAATTTAATTATTTTGGCTTCTGGCCACAGTCATCAACAAGCACTCATGGGAAATTTGCTCTGTCATCCATTTCTGGAGTCTCAGAGTCTTGTGCATTTGCAGCAGTCACGTTTTCTGGATTTCCAAGAAGTGTAACCTGTGACTGAAACAAACCCTCGCCCATTCTGTCCACCTGGCTGTCCAAGAAATGCCCCAGTGATTGTGAATTTATCCTGCAGGACTCCGTCTGTGCTCAGTTCTGAATTCATCCTGCAAGACTGTGTCTGTGATTGCTGTGAATTCGTCCTGCAGGACTCTGTCTGCTCAGTGTGAATTCATCCTGCAGGACTGTGTGTCTGTGCTCAGCTGTGATTGCTGTCAGCAGATCTGAGCTGCCTGCCTGACTGGGATATTTGTCCTGCACGCCCCTTTAGCAGTTGCTACGGAAAAGAGAAAACGTGTTCTGTTCCACTGGGGCTGCTCCTGATGTTCCAGTGACGCTCCAGGAGGAGCAGAGCATGAATGGGAGCACAGAGACACAAAGTGTTTTGCAGATTAAAACACAAATCTGCAGCAAGGCCACTCCCAGCAGGCGGCCCCAGCCACTCCAATAATGGTGATTTCACTGAGATTGTTCACGGTGATTTCACTGAGATTGTTCACAGTGATTTCACTGAGAGCAAAGCAGTTTCTGGGTGTCCCTGGGGAGGGAGAACATCTCCAGGGGCTGTGCAGTGACTCTAGGTGCAGGAACCTCTCATCCATGCTGAGTTTTTAACACCTGCACTGGGGATGAGCACACTCTGCTCTGGGAGTGAGCTCCCATCTCCTTTGGTCACTTCATGGCAGAGTTCAGTGGGAAATCAGCTCTTACCTTGGCCTTGGGGATTGAGAGGCAGAGGATGCTGCCCCAGCAGTGCAAGGAGAGAATTACCACCAAAAAGTGTTGGGGAAAGGAATTGTGGAAAATGAATGGTAAAATCCCACGGCAAGTTTGGTTTCCCTGGGGAAATCACAAACTCCTAAAATTCAGCTTGCAAGGACAGAATGCTTTAATTCTTCATATTTTTTTTAATAACTTGCACTAAAGACAAGGAGAATTACATGTTTTGGTTCTCTACCTAATTTTTGGGAAGTATTTTTTTTCTTTAGTATTTTTAGAATCTGGAAGCAATGGAGGTGACAGGAAACTTGATCTGTGGAAAGCCTCAGCAAAACAGGGATTCCTAAATCCCTGGTTAGGTGCTTAAGTCAGAAGTCAGTGCAGCAGTCCTGGAACTGCCTTCTCAATATTAAAATTCCTGAGGTAGCTCCATTTCTGGTCATGGCCTTAATTTCGTCTGGCTTGATGGGGATTTGAAGTGAGACTTGAGTTTCAGTCCCTGCTCTATTGAATATTTAATATGAATTCAGAAATATTAATAAAGCAAGGATTAGGTAGGACTCTCCTCTCCCAGGGACTGACTTGTGACTAATCTGTGTCGTTCACCTTCTCCCTCTGAGCCAGACAATATTTAATTATTCAATATGAGTGGGACAGGTTCAACAGGAACAATGAACATCAAGCAGGGAGTCAAAATGCTTTTCTGCAGAAATGGGAAGTGCAATCCCTGAGGCAGAAGAGTGACTTGAGCCCAGACCTGTTCTCTGGGCAAATGCTGTGTCTGCCAAAGGCTGATGGAGATTTTGGGAAGGCACGGGAAAGGTGAGGCTGCTTTGGCAGCATCTGCCCTCATGTGAGAGTCTGTGCTCAGAGGGCAGCTGTGAAACACCAGGGTGACAGAAAAGGAACAATTACACCTCCCTTCCCACTCATGATAAAAATCAATCTGAATTTCGTTGCTGTTGCAGCCTAGATTTTTTGTTGTTGTTGTTGTTTTTTTTCTGTAGCTACAGTGTTTCATTTAGCAGCCTCTTCCTGGGTTATAAATGACACCCACAAGAAAGAAATGATCTGAAGTCACTGTAAATGGTTCTTACTCAGATTCACACCATTATTTTGAAAGTGCAAATAACATTTGGGAAATGGGGAATGGCTTCTGCAGTTATTAGTTTTGTCTCTCTTTTTTTGTTTAATTTGCTATAGTTCTGCCTAGAACTCACCCAAAATTAGGTAAGCAACTGTGTATGTGCTGATTAAATACATTCCCTGTGCCATCAGCCTGGCTGTGCAGCCAGGACAAAGGGGAGGAGGACCAGGTGCAGGTGTGTTTGCAGGAATTCTCTCCAACTTCCAGCTTAGGGGTGAGTAAATATTACTCATAACCAACAGGGAACTGAAATTAATTTTTTTTCAGCCACGAGTCTGAAATGTTAGTCACAGGTTTGGGGATTTATTTATTTTTATATAAAACACAAATGGTACTGCTGGAGGTGACTAGAGAGGAGCTCAAGAAACAAGATAGAAAATTCTGTTAAAAAACCTGTCAGACTGCCTAGTTCTGTGAATTGTGGTGAAGGAATTTTGCTTTTTTTTAGGCAGTATTTCCTCCAATGATTATATAATCTTGGCTTATGGGTCTGAATTTAGTTCTTACTGCAGCAGGCATCATGACAGAAAAGTGGATGTCAGAAGTCTTAAAAGGATTAGTGCTCCATATAGAACCAATAAAATTGATTTGTGAATGAGGGGTCCCCTTCACAGAGGTAATAAAGTTTTCTTTCTGCAAGCAGTGAAATTTCTTTCCTGTCAGGTGTCAGTGGTGGTTCTGCACTGGGGTAAACATGGACAGGTCTGAGGGCAGAGCAGGACCCAGGGGGAAAGGAGCAATCACAGCTCAGTGCAGCTGTCCCACACCAACTGCAAATACAGTAAAACTGCAAGGCTCAACTGTGCTCTGGAAAAGTGTCCCTGGTAACTGCAGCAAGTGTGCAATGATTTCAGATGATGTTCTAATGAAAACAGGTCTCAGAGGTGCTGAAGCCTGTGCTCTTGTACAGGGGGGCTGCAATAGAGCCAAGGTAATTATCCACCTCCGAAAACTTCCCCTCCCTGTTGATTGATTTCTGCTGGGTTAAAATGCTGCCTAACAGCCTTTCTCCCAGCAAGATACACGGAACAGATCAAAATCCTGTCCTGAAGTGAGTGCTGAAACAAAAGCAGCTGAGAAAAAGCTAGTTGAAGAAATTGGGGTGGGCAAAGATTTCTGGTGAGAAGGTTTTACTTGTCAGGAAATAGAATTCAACCCTAGGAATGGGAAAAGGGAAGAAAAATATATTTTTTCAACTAGAGATTGAAAGGGTGATGTTAAATGGATAGCTTAGCAATAAATGGAGAAAGTTACTGCTGTTCATGCCAGAGGCTCTCTGAAAGGTTTATTAAGGGTTTTCAAAAGACCCCGACTGTGGCTCCGTGCCAGAGGCTTCAGCCACCAGTGCTCAGGTGAGTGGGACAACAGTGACCTGCCAGGACCTGCCAGATGTGCAGGGCAGCCCTGCAGGCTGGGGCAGAGCACGGGGGGTGCAGCCCTGATCCTTTGTGCTGGGAGCAGCCCCACAACCCTCACCGAGCTCCAGCAGCTCCTGTAACCCAGCTAAAGGGGTTTTGGTGCTGGGAGCAGCCCCACAGACCCCAACAAACCCTGCCAAAGAGCGGAGTGCAGCTCCAGCAGCCCCTGCAGCCCAGCTAAAGGGGTCTTGGTGCTGGGCAGAGTGTGAACAGCCCTAAACCACAGGCTGTGTTCAGCTAACAATATCCCAAAGGCTTCTCCATATTCTCTAGATATAAAAATTTAATCAGACTAAGTATTTTTGTGTTTTCCAGAAGCTGTCTAAGTAATGACAGGTATATACTTTAAAAACAAACAAGCAAACAAACAAAAAACCACCAACTTGGCAAAAAGTAACAATAGAAAGGAGATTCTGTGCTGGATTTGCTTTGTTAATTAGTGAATTAGTCCCAGGGCTGATCCTGCAGTGTGTTCAGATGCAGAGAGACAAAATCTCACCAAACCTGGACTGCGGAAAAGTGACAAGAGCTGAGCTTTGAAAAGGGAAAGTGAGAAATGGGCTGTTAATTGCCAAGGCCAGAGCATGACAAAGGGCACTCAGGAGAAATTTAGATGCCTTCTTGTTTTCTGACACATCTGGGCACAAGAAAAAAGCTTCTAGTGAGGTTTATGAAGTCCTGGTGGGGCTGAACCACAGAATCTGCAATGTGAGCCCAGCCCTGCCCAAATTATTGCTTCATGTCCCAATTTTATGGACAATATAAAGCTCCATTGAAGCCAGTGACTATTTTTTTTAGGTTGCACGGCTTAAGTCATGCATGAGGAAGTATTCCTTCCCCAAAAACAACATCTATTTGATTGTGCTCCATATCTTAGTGTACTAGAACTAATCTGCTAAAACATTCATGTAGCAAAGACAAACGGGAATAAAACAAAATAAAGTATGTGCAGTGTGTCAGAATTAATGCACTGAGTGGAACGTTAACTTTTGTGTTTCTAGGATTTTTTTAACCTTGTTACATTAATGGCATTCTGAAGCAGCATTTTTCAGTATTAGTATTTTTCTCTTTTTAAAGTTCAAAGATTAAAATGGAATAAGGGCAGGAAGGGGAGGGGATAAAGGAAGAAGATAAAAGAGCACCAGGAATCCCAGAGCTGGGTCCTTTATTAGTAGGTAAAGCTCATAAACACCTTGAATTAATCATTTCCTACACAGGATGAAAATCCAAGCATTTGAGTATAGAAAGCTGTGCAATAACAAGGTAAAAATTCAGAAAAGTCTTAATGAGATTCAAGAGAATCACAGGCAGAGCTGACCTTCAGACAGTCTTAAATGAATTTCACCTTCACATGGCTGCTTTGCTAAATGAGTCTGCATGAGACATTAATACTTCTGCATGGAAAATGCAACATCTGGATTGTATTTTCATTTTAGATACGGAATTCTGCTGCACATGTGCTGATAAAGAGCCATCTTTATTAAAACATGATTTTTCAAATTATATGAGCTATTTATATGAGTAATGTTAAAGGCTTCTGAAAATCCAAACTGTGAGAATGGTTTTGAAAATATTGGAATTGACTGCCTGACTCTATTCTGCCCCAACTACAAATCAGACAAAGCCTTTTGTGCTCTGACTCAAAGTAAAACAATGAAAACATTTTTGGCAACAAAACCGTTGGGGAAAATTATCTTCCAAACTGAAAGTTTTCTGCAAGCAGAGGGTGAGAGAACAGAAGGGAGGCAGAAGAGACTTGGTCTGTGGTGGTCTGTGGTGGGCTGTGGTGGGCTGTGGTGGGCTGTGGTGGTTTGTGGTGGTCTGTGGTGGTCTGTGGTGGTTTGTGGTGGGCTGTGGTGGGCTGTGGTGGGGGCAGATTTACAGGGGAGCTTTGCTGAACCAACCGCTGATGGTTCAGGCTGGAGGAGCCCAAACCCTCGTGGGACCTGGACCTGCCCCATCCCCAGGAGTTCCCTTGCCTCAGCTGCATTTTCCTCAGGGCTCCTGCCACTGCACAGCTCCCCGTGCAGCAGATTTTATCTTAAGAGTCTGGTGAGGAACCTTCTCCTATCAGAGAAAAAAAACCCAACCCAAAGCATCCTTGATTCACAAAAATAAACTTGTATAGGTTGTTTTAAAACTGTATCTTTTAAAATGTATTTTAAAATTTAAATAGGACTTCAAGCTTTAAGATATTCCTTCATTTTATGACTGAAAAAACTCCTTGAAGAATTAAATTGAATTGTGCAGAAATATTCATGGCTGAGCATACAAAGATATGAATCTATACAGAAAAAACCAAACCAGAACAGAAAAAAATTCCAGATGCTTCCATGTCCCAGACTTCCCTAGAAACTTCAGGACACACTTTTATTTGAATATATAATGAAGTGTGTGCTCAGGTCACTGAAATGAACACAACATGTTGTCTCTAAGTTTAATTAAAAGATTTCTTCATTGGATTGTGCTGTACCAAATTCTGTTTGTTTAGTGTTTGCTGTAATTACAGGCAGTCTCCTGTCAGGCAGTTCAGTGCATTTCTCTCCGTGGGTGCTGTAATCTGTACCAGGGGCACAAGTGGGACATTCATTCCCCTGAAACAGCTTTTTCCCTTGCATAGGTTTCCATCTAAATAGAAATCTGATAATTTCTAAAGGTCATGGCTTTAGCAAGCTGGGACTGACTTTTGGTTTCTCACTACCCCTGTTTCTTTAGCGCCCCTTGGCTTCTCTGTCTGTGATTGTACAGAGACTGAACTCCCTGATATTTTAAACACTTAATGTGATAAATGTGCATGAACCCCATGGGTACAAGAGGAGCTCACTGTGTTTGTGGTGCTGAGCTGGGACTGGATCTGCCTTCCTGGCACAAGTTGCAGATGGGGACTGGTCCCCTTTTTGTGCTTTTTGTCTGGAACCCTAAAATTGTTCTCAGCTGGCCAGGAGGAGGATTTGTCTTTTGGGAGCTGGAAATGTGCCCTGGTGTGCAAAGGTTCTGTTCCTGCCTGGAGCTGGAATTGCTCTGGGCTCCTCAGCAGTGCTCGAGGGCAGATGTTCTGCCCTGTGCACTGGTGAGGGGTTTGGATGAGGTTTTTGGGTGATTACAGAGTGGACAGACCATGGATGTTTGTGGGTTGCCCAGTGCTGTGAGCTGGGTGTGCTCACTGGGGTTTGACTCTTGTTCCCCACTAACAAACTTCTCTGGAAACTGAGGACATGACTGCAGTATTTCTATCATCATCTCTCAGATCTCTCTCCCTGCTCCCTCAGTTACTGACTCACCATCTGTATTTATCCTGTGTGATACCGGTGTTCTGTTATCCCCATTTCCACAGATGAAAAAACAAAATCTTGCTCATTAAAATAATTTCATGGTAAAGGAGAGTTCCTCCTGCTGCTTTGCTGCCAGAACATAATCAATAAACTCCTTGGTGTGGAGGCTGACATTTCTTAAATGGTCTCACCACAATTTCCTGTTTTCGTTTTCTCTTCCAGACTAACAGCTAAAGCTGTGGCTGTTCTCTTACCAATCCTGGGGAGCTCGTGGATCTTTGGCATTTTGGCTGTCAATGCCCATGCTTTAGTATTTCAGTATATATTTGCTGTTTTTAATTCACTACAAGTAAGTACCTGGTGGGAAAATTTATGGCTACAGAAGTGCTTCTGAGATCAAATTAAATGGATCATTAGTAATGTTTCCACATGTTTATGTTCATTGCATTTTATGCTGTGCTCTTTCCTCTGTCTTTTAAGTCTGTGCTAAGAACAGAGCACTGGCAATTGCTTGTCTTTGAACAGAACTTGTATCCCACTCCTCTGTGTTTCCAGTAGCAATAATTAAATAAATGAGACAGCACTGAGCTTCAGAAACGAACTGAAATTCATTCTTCGAGCACTGTGTACAGGATGTCTGTGTACTGTCAGTATAGACACCAGGCCAATTGTTCAGTGCCAATTTGAGGCTTCATTACTGGGACTAAAGAAAGCAAACAGGAGTTTATGGGAAGGATCAGAAGTGGAGCTGTTCCCTATGCTGTACAGAACTCCTGCACGCAGGAAACAGCCCTCATCTTCTTGGCACACCAATCCAGAAAACTAGCTCTGTCCCAGGAGGAATGTAAACATCTGCTTAGCTCTGAGCAGACATTTCAGTAGAGCACAGCCCTGTAGGTGTGATACAGTTATTGCCCAACCAGTGGTTACAAAGAGGAAAAAAAAGGACCTCCTGTAAATCCTTTCTTGTCCTGGGAACAAAGAGCACAATGGATACAAAAACAGTGAAACAGGGTCCTTGGTGCTGAATACCACTGCTAGGAAAATAAAATTATTGTGTGAGGGAAAGGGATGAGACCTTTTCACTTTGCATTGGACTAAAAGCCCAAAGATGGCAAAATTCTGTTGTGAAAATTTTCTTAGTGCTAATACCTTGCTTTTCTAATCTGGAAATTCCTGATCTGGTGTTTCACTTAAGAGCATTTCCCTCTCCTTGGTCTTTGCAACCACAAACAAAAAATTCTCTTGTTGTCATAAAACAGGAATTTCTGCATATTTTCAGCCAGATTTTTCCTTTAGTCCACCAAAGTTTAGGAGGTGTTTTTTTACAGGAATTGTTCCAGACAAGCCCCGCAGTAACTGCAGGTTGCTCCAGTTTCACTTGGGACACTCTGGTTTAGTGCATTCAGGTATTTACAGGGCTCCAGCTGCCTGTTCTGTACAGTCCTGAGAGGAACACGTCATTGGATTTGATTTTTCACAGCCAGACCTCACCCTTCTACCTTTCTTCTGTTTGCAGGGATTTTTCATGTTCCTGTTTCACTGTCTCCTGAACTCAGAGGTAAGTGACCAAACGGTGTTAACGAATTTGGTGTTATCCAATTGAAAGAACAAAAGTGTGAAGCAAGAAGAGGCTTTCTCCATTATCATTGCCTGCTCTGTCACTGATTTCCTTTTGCTTTTAATTAATCCATGACTGTTCTGGCTTTGTGACTTGCAGCGTTTTTACAAATGCTTGACATTTGTTTTAATTAGCATAAGAAAGGTTCGAAACACAGAACAAAGATAAGAGGAGCAGTTCAGGAGTCAGGGGAGAAGCTGTTCTGGGGGCTAAGCAGGCACGGATTGCACTACGAAAAGATTTTAAAGTTTAAAAAGTGGGAGCAGAACTCACCCTGGCAGTCCCTGCTGGGGGCTCTGGTACAGCTGCAGCTCCAGGGACGAAAATAAGTATTATTCTCAGCCAAACATACTTTTGGATGCTGCTCATGCCGTCCTTAGGGGAAAGCAAACTGAATAGAAGATATTCCAGGTATTTTTCTTGGCGGGAAGTTCAGGTTTTCATAGGGGACTGAGGCATCTTTTGGCATTAAGGCTGCGTTAGAGCAGCTGAGATAAAGCCAAGACAAGGCTGATGGAATTTTGGCTTGCAGCATCCTCTCCTCCCGTGGCAGATACAGCAGAAAATGCTAGCAGCAAATATTCCTGAAAAGAAATGGTTTTTACAAGAAGCATTTTGGGCACAGGGGAAGGCCCAGGGGGGCCCTGGGAGCTCTGGATCCCCTCAGCTCTTTTTCCTGGATGTTCCTGGGTACCTCAGCCCCAAAACTTGCTGTGCTTCCTGTGCAACAGCACCACTCCAGCTCTTCACAGAGAAATTATTATTTATTAATATTGGCCAACCTATTCCATCTCAGAGCGTTCAGTGATGGGATCTCTGCCAAAATCAGTTTGGAGAGTCAGGTCCAACTGTGAAACTCTTGATCTCTATTGGAATCAACTAAAATTAGGCAGGCAGGTTAAAGGTAGGGAGAAAAAATACTTCTTCATTCTATTCTCCCCCAAGCTTAGAAATCTTCAAGTTTCAAATGTTTTATATCAAATACAAATATTTGAATTGCTGCCATTTTTTCAGGAATGTCACGAGGAATTAAATTCAGAATTTATATCCTCAAAAAGCAGTTTACACATAGCTGATGTGAGCTGTCATTTTTGGAGAGCAGGTCCTGCTGGCTCCCTCATAGGCTGTGCATATCTAAAATACTCCTTTAGCTAAACAGCGGGAATTCTTCTTGAGAATTTCTTTCTGAGAAGCAAAACTCGGATATTGTAAAGAAACATCCGGAGACTGGGTATAGACGTGTTTGGGTGACAAAGAGATTTATTCCAGGACAGAAATGCACAGGAATTATAAAGAATCACAGGAGAATGGGCCAAGATGGGCTGAAAAACTCTCCTTGACCTCCACAGGGAACACAGGTCAGGCACTTCCAGCCATTAACCCTTTTCAATTCTCACCTCTTGTCTCACCACCTCTCCTTCCTGCAGCTGATTCTCACCTCGGTGAAGAATATTGCTCCGTCTCCAGCGAGTTTCATCCAGATCTTTAAATGACTCAGTTTACAGCAGGCTGCAGCTGCTTTGTGTCCTGGTGGCATCGGGATAAATCAGGGCAGAGCCTGCCCAGACGGGGTACCTCCTGCTCCAGCCTGGGGCTCCGTCTTTAGCCAGAAAATGTAAAATTGTCCTGGTGAAAAGTCCATAAAGACAAAGAAAAGTGTAGGGGTGGATTGTTTGTTGTTTAATGGTACAGTGACATTTGTGTGGAGGAAAGAAAAAGGGGAAATGATTGCAGGCTGCACCTGTGAAAATAAACACAACTTTTTCAACTGGTTTCACTGTTTTTGCCAAAGGTTAGAGCTGCCTTTAAGCACAAAACCAAGGTCTGGTCCCTCACCAGCAGTTCAACACGCAACATCAATGTGAAGCCCTTCAATTCAGACATAGTAAGTATTGCTCCTTTTCTCCCCTGTTGGATTTGAGTGTTCACATTAAATTCTGTTGGAAAGAACAGAGCAGGCCCATGGGTATTTTTAGTACCAAGGTGCAGGCAGGTGGAACCAGCGAGTTCATGAAGTTGCAGCTCCAATATCTGTTTTGAAAGCAAAGGACAAAACTCTGCTTTCTGGGAGACTCTCAAATAAAAGCAAGCACAGCTTTATGAACTCTGGCTATGGTTCAATAAGGTTTTCCCACCAATTGCAGTGGAGTTCTGCACTCCAGCAGCATTTTGGCAATGCACTGCTCTGATAGGGCATTCTCACTCTAAGCCAACATGTGAATATCCTTTGTAGCTCTGCTCAGATTGTCTTGAGACAGAAGACATTTGTTTTTATAAAGAAGCAGAGATCTGAAGTGATAGGTATTATTAAGTGATCGTTGCCAATCACCTCAGATCCTGGCAATAACTGTTTAAAAATCCTTTATGGCATCTGCTCTCCAGACCCTGTGACAACACTCTAATGTAAATAGGTGCTTTCAAGCATCTTTTATTTCATCCAGGCAAGAGAGGCTTGGCAAAATAAATAAATCGATTTTCTATACCATTTTATTTTCCAGATGACTGGGAACAGGCCAGGCACAGCTCCCACCAAGCTGCACACCTGGGATAAAAGCACCAACTCAGCGAACCGCATTGATTTATCAGCAGTCTGACAGGAGCAGCAGCTCCTCACAGAAAACCAAACCATATTTCAGGGCCTCTGACACCATGTCCACCAGCTTCTCCTCACTGCTAATAACAGTAGAAAACGGGTTTTTAAATCACTGCCTAATGAATTGGGAATTGCCATACTGTTTGTTGGGTGAATAGCCCTCGTGTCTTGCCTTTGAAACTGAAACACATCGTAGCCCTTGGCTACAGCAATGCCTGCAAAGATGACCAGCACAAACATACACTGGATGGTTTTGTCAGCAATGATGAAAACACTGGGTATGCAAGAAGGGCTTTTTGCTCTCTGAATCATTCCAGCTCCCAGAACTGAGGGAAAGCAACATACCTCTGAAAAGATGGATTTTTATGCTCTAAAATGAAATGCTTCCCATTGTGATGTTGTAATGGGACTATTCCAGACTTGCTGTGCTCTCTTTGTTTACATTTATTACCTTACAGAATTATCAAAGTGAAGTGGATTCAAAATGCATAGTGTGGCGTTTAATCCAAATGCTACAAGGAAGGCAGGACCTGAGGGAGCAGCAGCTTCCAGGTACTCCATTCCCAAAGTAGGTGTGGATTAGCAAAGCAAATAAACACACAAACAGCACCTGTAAGGTGTAAATCTGGATGTGGCCTGTGTTTTGGATCTTCCTGCTGCCACGTTCTCATCAGAGAAATGGCTGTGGGTGTCCCACAGCTCCTCTGCTGCTGCTCTGTGTGTGCTGACACTTTGCCATACAAATTATTCCCCTGCTCTGCCTCGAGGTGCAATCAACAACTCTCTGGGGAGAACATTATGCAAACTCACCGTGGCTTTTAGAAATCAAGACCTGGATCTTTGTCCTGTGCCTGGTCATTTCCAGACACTGAATTCCTGCCACAAAGATGTAACACTGATATACTGTGAAGGCAGCCAGCCCACAAATAATCTATGTATTGTCTCCTGCAGACAGCTTTTAAACAGGTCTCTGCAGTCTCTTTTGTGGTTTTAAACTCTGCTCAGCATTTAGTAGCTTCTGCTTTAGTACTGCTATCAAGTATCTTTAAAGAGGAAAAAACCACTGTCATTTTTCTTCTGACCAGTGTTCTGTAGGCTCTCAGAGAGGTGCCTGGAGCAGGAGGCAGGGCCACCTCAGCTGTGCCAAACATGCACCTTCCCAGCTGGATAAAGCAGATTTTAACTGTGCTCAGAGCCCTCAGGGGTCTTGCTCTGGGACTTCCTCAGCACCCAGAGCACCTTCCACAGGTGAGGTCCCCTCCACAGAATGGGATCAGCTCCTGATCCCCAGCTCTCCCTTCTATTGGATAGTAAATTTATCAAAAAGTAAAATGTAAGTAAATTGATCTTTAGGGAACAGAAAATACCCATCAATTATGACTGAATTTAGTGAAGTATTTAATCCAAAAGACACGGAATTGACAGTTTAGAAAAACTCAATGCATTTTATTTCTGTTTGATCCAAACCAAGTTTTGACATGTTTCCTTCCTGCACTAAAAAAACCAAAACTGTTTCAGTTTGACCCAATCTTTTCTGCCTTTTCCCCTTCCTAGCCAAGACCTGTTGGTGTGATCCCAGACTGGAAGCCCAGAGTCCACCCAAGCTGGTTGAGATTACAGCTTAAAACATTCTACAGAAATTATTTTAGTTGCACCAGACCTGTGCTGGGTTTCTGCAGCTGGAACAGAGCAGAGCTGCACATCACACATATAAGGACATCCACAGGTTTTAATCTCCTGTTTCCTAATGCTAAATAACTCCAGTCATGGACAAATAACTCTAAAGAGAGGATCAGTAAAAGATAAATATGTACATGGCTGTGTCTCCATTCTGTCTTTTGTGTATGGTTTTCTCCAAGCCTTTTCTGCACTGCTCTGTCCTACAGCTCTGCAAATATATGGGCTTTTCTTGGCCTGAAAATGATTTTTTGTCCCCAAAAGACCCTGTAGACAGAGCCCTTGGAATATACAGAGGAGATGAAATAGAAGAGTCCTGTGATAACAGTGCTCAGAGTTTGTGTTGTGTGCAGAAAATGTATTTAAGCATATTTTTTATACAGGAGCATATGAGTTCTTTTGGTTTTGATTTGTTTGGTTTGTTTTATGTTTTTTTACACTGTGACCATGAATATAGATTGAAACCCTCCTTGATAATTTCTCTTCTAATCATTGTACTATAGCACAAAGTCCTGTGAATGAACCAGACAGCATAGAAAAGCTTTCTTTCTTTTCTAATCTTAATTTTTAAGAGTATTCCCCTCTGCGCAATTTTCATTACCTGCATTTCCTCCTGTGCTGTGTTGGTCATTTTGTGACTGCCCGAGGCCCATTTGAGAAAACCCCAAACAAGTACAAGTGACAGTAGAAAATGCCAGTGGTACAAAGGGCTAAACCAGTTCTTCATCCAGGTATGCTCTGGTTTAAAATTGCTAACAAAAATATGAAAATGTGTTTGGTTTTGTACTTTTGAGTGGGACATGCAGTGTTTGTTCTGTGTGGAGGGAGTTTGATGGTCCTGTGAGATCCCTGTGGGTGCAGGATCCTCCTGCAGCCCCAGCTGGAGCTGCTGAACTGGGGATGAGGCAGTTTTACCTTGTTCCTGCCCCACGAGGTTTGGAGCACTGAATTTATCACTCTGCACTGGCGATGGGGCTGTTCTGGTTTTGATAAACTGGTGAATATCCCCACCAAGTACAAATGTGTTCTGTTGCCATCGATATCCATCCTCTTTGTTTGTTTTTCTTGGTACTGAACTCAGCAAATGTACTGAATAAGAAATGCTCAAATGAATCTTTAAACAATCTTTTCCTGTCCTCAGTCTCTTGAAGCTTGAAAATCTTGCAGTTTATTTATGGGCTTGTATATAGCAGCTATTACAATATTATTTTTTTGGACAGCATCATTTTGTCAACAGTAGAAATCTTAATTGAATGAAATGTGAGTTTTAAAAATAGGTAATGTAGCAAGGATTACTTTGCCAGTAAGTAGTAAAATAATTTAGTTTTGTTGGTTTTTCCCCTCAAATAAATAAGAAATCTTAATTTCCTAAAAGGACTTTGTATTTGTTACAATTATTCTTTTGACATAGATTGTAAGCAAGAGCATAACAATGAAGGTTCCCTATCAGTGCTTTGCTGCAATTACACATCAGAGCTTCACTCCTGCTGCCTGTCAGGGGGCTGAGGTCAAGTACAGGAAATATTTCTGTGTTGAACTTTATGCCCAGAGAATTCCTGTACTCAGGAAAGAGAACTTTGGATTCAGCACAGCCAGAGCAGAGCCTCAGTGGCTATGGCTGAAGTTTGGGCTCCAGGGATGGTTCCAGTCCACAGCAGGTCAGGAGTGATGGGTTTTTAACTAATAATTCTTGTATATAAACTTTACTACTCTTACACTTTTATCTGAAAATGATGAATAATAAATAAATCCAGAAATGTCCCATCTCAGTCTGCTCAGCTCCCTCACAGGGTAGCAGCCCTGCAGCTCCTTTCCAAGGTTAGAGCCAGTTCTGGGGTGATTTACAGACTGCCAGCTGCCTCCTCTGTGCTGCATAGGTATGCAGATGTGGTGAGGTGTGGAAAAATAACTACAGCAATTATATGCTGAAAAATTAAAGTTTGGAATTTAGATGAGAAAGGTTTTTCATCCTCTTTCAATAAACCTTCCCTTCGTATCCTTTAAAATCATGTAGCAAGGTGTACATAAAAGAAACCTTTCTTGCTATTTTGTGAAACACAGGGGTTATTAACATTTATGATTCGTGACAGGGTAATAAATTTGATCATTTTGGCACTGGCTTACATCATGTTTGCCTTTAAAAATATTTTCATTCTCTCTGCGTTATGCTTGGCTGATTTGGTGTAGTGTGTCATGGATAGTTATTGCTATAATTGCCCTTGTTCACACCATTTTCCTTCTCAGTAATCCCATATGTTCTTGGAATTCAGGGGCCATATTTCGTCTTGTCAGGGATGATTGCAACACTAAATGTGCCCTGATATCAGTATCTTCCCCAGGTGCTGACACAGGACAGAGACACTGGGTCCCAGGGGACGTGTGTGAGCTGTTCCTGAGCTCTATCTGCACTCCTCCAGGGATGTGTGTGACTGTCCCTGAGCTCTCCCAGCAGCTCTGCCTCTGCATCCTCCCAGAGATGCTCCATCTGCTCAGGGAGTTCCCCAGGGAGCTGCTCTGGGCTCTCATTCACCTCTGCCAAAGGCAACTGAAATGTTCTCCCACCCCTGTTAGTTTCTGTTGTCACTGAATAAAATCAGGCTTGACTGGGCACTTTAAACATTCTCCAAGCTAAGCATTTGCTGATATCTACTCACAAACAGAGAATAAAGCATAAAACAGTTCAAGACCAAAAAACCCAAACCAAAACACACACACACACAAAAAACCCACACCAAAACTGCAGCACAATTAGCATCTCTGTCACCACAAAACCCCAGTTTTAGCTCATGCTCATAATACTCTGGAGGAAAATGCAGAATAAAACAAAACCAAGTTTTTACCCTCTAAAAGTATCTCAAATTAGGCAAATATCAAATCTTCTTGGAGAACTTGGGCCTTATATAGTAGGCTATAGACAACTTAAAATATGTTGATTGTAGAATGTTTCCTCCAGGTATTTTTGTTTCAGATTCTGCATAAGTCAATGAAATGTGGCTCTTGTGTGATGTGAAGTCTTCTTGCTTAGCCAGTCATGTATTACCAATTTGCCATATTTTGGCATCTCTAAAAGGAAACAAAAAAACAAGGAGAGCTCAGAGATGTCACCAGGTCCCCACATGGGGTGGTGGCAGAGCTCAGGTGTCACCAGGACCCACAGGGGTTGGTGGCAGAGCTCAGAGGTGTCACCAGGTCCCCACAGTGCTGGCACAGCAGCAGAGCCCTGCCCAAGGCTCTGAGGCAGCCTGAGGCAAGGACAATGCCTCTGCTCCTGCTCCCAGGGCTGACTGCAGCAGCTCTGCACTCAGGCTGCAGGAAGGTTCCCCCTGGAATCCACCTGCTCACTGCAAACTCCCTGGAACACCTTCCTGTGCTGCCCCTGCAGCTCTCACATCATCCACAGCTCATAATGACCAGCAACAAAACATTCTGCACAGCAACTCTTAATAACGTCTCCTCATTAGGAAAATGTTTGGTCCTGTGAACATCCAACTACAGGAAAGACACTCTCCCTTCTGGCTGTGCATCAGTGCAGTGATTGAACAAGGGAAGAGCTGATCTTCCCCCATATCAGTTTTTCATTTAATAGAGCTATTTTTTTTCAGATAACAGCCTCGGTAATGACACCACAAGAAATGCACACTGGGAAACACAAAACAGCTAAACTCCCCTTCTGTGTACAGTAATTTGTGAGACATTGCATCTTTCCAGTGAGAAAGGAAGAACTTGGAGCTGTAGCCCCTTGTTTTCACTGCATAAATATACAGCATCCTGGTTTTTTAGCAATTTGAGACCTAAATTTCTAACCTGACCATTAGCTACAAACAATTTTAATACTTTTTAAACATTTTCAGTTTGAATTGTACTTTTAGTTCATGACCTTTAAAAATAAGCACATTTCAAACTCGCAAATTCCAGTTATCTGTTTGGCAATTAACACTCTTAAAGTGCATTACTACCACTAGGTGCCTCCCACAATCCTTTAAGAACAATTTTATTTTTTGTCACTTGTGTAGTCATTCCCTTAACTTCTCTGTTCCACCTATCTGGCAATATCTATTCAAGTGAAACCAGAACAGATGTCACAAAATACAGACAATTGCCTCCTACATGGTCTACGGGTACTGCTGCTTTTGCAGGATTAATTTTTGGGTCTGGCATAGGGAAAAGGTTATGTTACCTCCACTTCTACCTTCTGCTCTCTCCCTACAGATGGTGAGTTTTATATAATGAAAATAATTGCAAGTGAAACCCTATTTGTCTGGGATGTGAAAGGCAGCTGGGCTCCGTTCCTGGCAATCAAAAATGTTCACAGGTCCTGCTCTCCTCTTTATTCTGTTAACCTGATTATTTCCCTTCCCTTCCCATAAATACCTCCTCAGCTCATTTAACTGCTCAGGCTTTTCTTACCTGGTCTTGCCAGAACTTACATCAGATACTGTAAATGTCCCTTTCTGCAATCTGCATTTTCCTTTTCTCCTTTAGCATGGACACTGCTCTGCCTGGTTCTGTGAAAAACAGAAATTTGTGGCTGTCCGCAAAGCCAGAGTGGTAAGAGGTTTATTTGTAAACACCCAGACACAGAAATCACCCTTGGCCAAGAGTTTTTCTGCAAACATCCTCTTCAGAACTTCTGTGAAGGAGATCCTGAAGTGCTGTGAATTAGCATCAGTTAAATTTTGGGGCTGGGGGCACCTGAGGGGTGTCCTGGCTGATTTCTGCAGCAGCCAAAACCCACCCCAATCCCTCCTGAGGGCTCTGACCTGGGCCCCCAGCTGCCCTCTCCTTTTGGGCTCATGTTCTGAGACCCTCCTGCTCCTTCCTGGGCTGGCTGGGCTGGCAGCTGCTGGCTGAGCACCCCTCCTGCTGCCTTCCTTCCTTCTCTGCTCTGAGCTTGGCACGTCAGAGATTGCCAAGTTTCTACAGAAGGGGTTTCTCCCATCTGGGCAGAACAAGGGCAAATTCAAGGGGGCTGCTTTGAATTTCTAACAATAAGTAATAATTATTATTATTTGCCCCTCAGGTGAAGCCAGTTCCCTGCTCTCAGCACCGTGCAATGGGCACAGGCAGGGGAAGGTGAAGAGATTCCCAAAATGAGGGTTAATAAGGTTATTTCTCCACTCCAAGCCTGCAGTGCTGTGGCTTTGGCCAGGCCCTTGACTCGAGGCAGGCTTGGCTGGAATGTTTTTGCAACTGCTCTCCAAATTATTTTCTCTGCTGTCTCATAACCTGCAGGGGTGCAGCAATTCAAGGATTTACCTGAGGAAGGACCCCATCGATCCTGGAGTTCCTCACATCTGGATAAACCTCCCTCAGAGCTGCACAGCTGTAATTTGCTGTATTTCCATCAGCCACAGCCCATTCCCAGCCAGAGGTGCCTTGCTCCCACAGTAGGTCAGCAGTCTCCATGGAAACCCAAACTGAAGGCAGCACTTAAAATGGATTTTCTTATTAATAATTTCATTGGCATTCTAGAGAAATGAAGAGGCCCTTGCTGGGGCTGTGTCAGGGCTCCTCTGGCACAAGCTGCCAGAACAGCAGCTGTGAACGGGGTGTTTGCCCAAGGCAGCCCCTCCTACCACTGCTGGGACCCCACTGCTCCCACACCCCCATTTCCCGGTGCCCTGGTGTCCTCTGTGGCCTCAGCCAACAGGGAATTCAGGTTTTAGGGCTCAAGCACCAGTGACAGACACGACAGGAGTGTCTGGATGGAGCTGCTGGATGAGGAATGCAGCAAACCCTGGTGCATCTCAAAAATTCATTCACTTCTCTGTAGCAGCTGGAGACATCAGGAGATTTAAAGACAGAACAGGAAACTGTGCCCTAATCTGTGGAAACTATTCTCTTGAGCAGTTTTGTGTGCAGTGTTTACAGTGTTTACACAATATTTATTATTATAGATACAAATAACACTCTGGATGACAGCAAAAGTTTTGGTACTAACAGCAGTAAACTGTGGATCAGACCTTGACCCACACCAGTGTTACCAGAAAAAGCCAATTTTCAATAAAGAAAGACAACACTTTAAAACAAGTCAACATAGCAGCCAGAAGTGAAGAAGATAAAGGGCTTTTGTTTCTGTCTTTTCTATAGGGTATGAATAGTTACCAGATCTATTTTGAAACATCATAAAATTCAGAACAAAATAAAAAAAAAATTCTCACAATTTACCAGATATTATATTATTTAAGTGTTCCTGGAAAAAGATAGTCCTGGTTTATGATCCAAATTCCAGATAAGAACTGGCAGCAAAGCAAATAGAATAAGAAAAGTTATTTTATATAAGGAGAGTGGCAGAAAGAGCATGTGTCTGTTATCTCACCCAGAACAGCCCAGCTCTCTGTCAAAAAAGGCAACATTTACGATCAGCCTCGTGAGGAAAAGTAGATAAAAGAGAAAAAGAAGAAATGAAAGGTGGCTGGGGAGAAAGGAAGATTTTCCCTCCCTTTTATCTGAAGGCCAGCATGTTTCATTTTCTGGTTTGCTCAGGAGCTGAGGAGGTTTCCCCTCCCTCTGACCCAAGGACTTCTGCCTGGAGCAGGATGGACCCTCTGAGCCCTGTGATGATAAAACAGACCCACAGAACCCAAACCCACCCCCCAGCCTGGGGCAGCAGCACCTGAACCTGCAGGGTGAGCCCAGGGCAGTGCCAGGACAGGCAGGAGCACCAGGCCAGCACAGGGGCTACAACAGAACAGAACCTTCTGCATGAAATGGAAATTTGCCTACAACCTTGAATGGAAGTTGGATTGCACCACAAAATCTTGTGTATCTGTTGCTCTTCCTGTAAGTCACTCTACTCAGGCCAAAACTCATTTTGTGCCCATCACTCATTTTCAGGTGAGACCAAACTGTTCGTGGACTCCAATTATAGAAAAAATCCAAAGAGGCAAAATCTGCCTTTTGTCCTCCTTTAGATAAATAAATTCTGTGAGACAAATGGGCTGTAACAACTTAAATGTTTAATGTGCATTATTATACTGGCTCCCTTTTTTCATATATATTCCTGATAAACTTGCAATAATTTTTCCAATCTTCTAATTACTGCCAGCTATAACATAGTAGAAGTTTCCCTCAGAATTCACACCCTTGGGATATTTGTTGCTGATGGAACCCTTTTCCTTAGAGTGAAGAAGAATTAAAGACTCACATCCAGCTGAACAGAAATGAGTCATATCCATTGCTGTCAGAGTCTGTCTGAGAAGTGATTGGTGACTACCATTCCTCTGCTCCTCATTCAGTCTGAAATCATTAGAAAAGATTTAACCAAGAAAGAGTAATGAATGTGATAGAAGCTGGCCAGACAAATGACAAAAAAAATCACTTGACTTCTGTTAAAAGATGCTGGATTTTTTGAGTTAAGCCCTACATTTTTTAGTGAGTTAATATAACCTCAGTTGTCTATTCCAGCTGAACTCCTGTTTCCCAGCTATAAGTCAAATTCTACATCAGATGCAAGCTTGCCACTCTTTAGAGATCTCTGTATGCACATAGATATATATCAGTATGTCTATACACCTTAACATTCATGATCTGAAAATCAGAGCTGTTTTGGCTACCTCACATTTTCATTATTTTTAATTTTCTTGTCTCACTTACCTTCCAGTTAAACAGAGGATGGTGAAGCAGAAAAACACAAGTTACCATCAGGCTGTCATAATTTGGTACTGACTGTTCACAGGACAGGAAGTTTCAAGATTGAAAGGTTTCTCTCACAGGAAGGCTACAGACACTTTTGGATAAATATCATCATTGACATTATTCAAAGATAAAAATATTATGATTAATAGTGTGCTACAAATAATGCAAACAACTGAATACAATCCCATTTTAGTAGATAACCCCTCCAATCTGAAGCCTCATGGAGTAATTTTGTTGGAAGACTTCCAACCTTTTCAGTGGGGTTTATGTCAGGTCTTATTCTGGAACTGACTGAGACATGGATATTTATTAACTCCTTCAGAGTAACTGCTGGTACTCAGACTGCCTGCAGAAATCTTGTCACACATGTTCACAGTTTACCATTCCCATGTAAGTTTTAGCTGTATGAGTCAAGTGACAGCGATTAACTGCAAAAATATTGAAGACTTACAAAATGGAATATTGCAGTAGGTTATACATGGTGCCAGCTAGAAAGTATTCAGTCACTCTTGGGTCTGTTTCCTCATTTGATAGTACTCATGGTGAACTAGAAATTTGTGCATCAAACTTGGCCCCTGGTGAAAGAAAGCAACATTGGAATAAATCACCCCACACTTTCATGTCTTTCTGTGTTTGGGTCAAACACTCAAATGTTCCTGGGGAACAAGCACAGACACAGACCCTCTTCAGTCAAAGTTTGCTGCTGAGTTCGAGAAAAAGATGTGCTACTTTTTGTTCAAATTGTTCATCTCAGGATGCATTTGTGGTTCACTAGCTACCAGCAAGGAGTCCTGAGCAAGTCATTACTGTGTAAGACAGCAGTTTACAGTAGATGCCATTTCACTTCAAAAAAGAAAAAATAAAAAGGTCTTTCTACAGAAATGTAATTTCAGAATGGAAATGTAAGAGGAAGAAAACTATTTGAGGAAATCAAAAACAGATACTGTGTCTTCAGAGTATTTCTATCCTATACATGAAAAGAATTCCATTCTCTATCTCAATATTGTCTTTTCACAGCTCCAAATCTGTGCCACAGTGATCCATCAGCTCTAATGAATGCATGAGGGACATTTCCAGGAAGAATGGAAACAGTGAGGTGAAAAAAACCAATGTTTTGTACCCAGGTGTGTGTCTCTGAAGTGCAGCCTCCCCCTCATTCCGTGACGGAGAAAGTTGTTTCAGGGAAAATGCCCTACCTTGAAACAACACAAGGAACACACCAGCCCAGTATCACAGCAGCAGTGGAGATTTTTCAACCCATTAAACAAGTCCCTGATTTTCATCTCTGGTTCAAACTAAAGAAACAGGAAAAGAAATGAATACTCAACGTTACCCTGCAAACACAAGTGCACCGAGATGCAACCTGGAGTTAAAAAAGCCAAGTGAAGGTGCCCTGCCAATCCACAAAACCCTTCAGAGGAAAAGCAGAGCTCTGCAAACAGCCAAATGTTAAAGAACAATCTAAATTCTCCTTGTTATTGAGGCAAAGAGCAAGCAGCTCATCTGGCTCAGAGCCCTCCCCCAGGACCATCAGCATCATCACGGGGCTAAGCCTGTGCTGGCCTTGGCTCCTCCAGCTGCCCCAGGAGGGGCTCTGCGGGCACAGGACCACCCTGGGCTGCCCTGGGCACTGGGAGCTGCTCAGAGCACTGGGAGCTGCCCTGGGCACTGAGATCTGCTCAGGCATGAGGGGATTGTGCCTTTAGAGGGGACCTGGACGGGGACAGTGGCAGCTGGGGGCACAGGACACTCAGAGCACAGCAGCTCTCACACCACAGGCACAGCATTCCCCTTCTGGTAATTCCTCCTGCAGAAAAATTCCCATTTCAGAGCAATATCAGAGCAGAGAATCATTCTCCATTTGCACAGGGATAAAGGCATTTGATTAATTTCTCTCTGCACTTATTGGACCCTCTCCAACAAACACTGTGAGCCCTTTGGTGGTTTTTGCTAAACCTGAATTCAGGCCTGACCTGTGGAGGCATTTTGTGACATGCTGCTGAGTACTTAAGCTCTATGTTTAAGTAGCCAGCTTCAATTCTTCTCAAGCCATTGCACTAAGCACCACAAGGTCTAAAGGATTTGAAGAGCTAAATCCTACTTTCATAAGTGACTGGGCAGCTGGAAGGCCCAGTAGTAAAGGACACTGAACAGGTCTTAAAGGCTAAATCAGGGTGGCACAGACATTAAAACATCCTCAAATGCAAATGAGGCCTAGAAAAATGTTCAAATAGCAGCCATGGCCCAATTACTTTCAACAAATGTTTTTGATGATATGACTGTGTGGTTTCGGTGCATGTCACCAGTGATGTGACTTGGATTCCTAAATCAGCCAGAAGCTTCAAAAAATACTTCCTTTTTTCTTTCTTTAAAACACAAATTATAATAGTACTGGGGAAAGGGGCACTCCTAACAGTTGTTACTTATTTAAACTTTTAATGTGGGATGGCTTTACACAGTTACAGACAGCAACAGACTTCCTTTTACCAGAGATTTCAGTGCAAAATTTCTTTAGTATTTGAATTTTAGTCTCTGAAACAATAATGGTCTAAAATATTTCAGTATTCTCTTTGCATCCCTGAAAAAGGAAAAGAAATCTCACTCAAGTCAAAATGTTTTTTATTGTCCATTGATCTATATAACCAAAACCTACAGCAACTAATTTCCCAGATTAAACTAATAAATTAAGATTGCCTCACTAGAAACCTGACTATGGCGAAAAATAGGCACTAAGGGAAAGAGATTTATTGAGATGAAAGAAATCTCCATTTTAGCTGCACTTTCATAGTTCCTTTGGACAGGATTAGCTGACAGTTATCAGGGTCCAAGATAAAGATATATAATGTTTAGAAACAGCACCTAAGCTATTATTCCAGAGAACAAGCGGAGTGTGTTATTAATCTTGGGTTCTTAGACCAACTAAATTGCTGTCAGTAAATCAGTAATTATTTATGGAGCTTCTCTACAGTGACTAACTAAAGGACTGGAATTATTTATCAGTAGTTGCTCTGCAGAGTAAATTCAATAACACCTTTTGCTAACATGCAGGGTGTGAGGGGACACCTGGGGACCCTCTCCTGCCACAGTGTGCTCAGAGCTCTGTTGTGTTCCTGTGTTCAGCAGAGTCTGGAGCCAGTGTCAGCCAGACCCTGTAAATGTGAATTCAGACCCTCAGAGCAC
>JBBMKD010000044.1:13866742-13970601 GCA_037834095.1 Argya squamiceps
CTGGGACACACACACAGACCTGGGGCTTACAGCAAACCCAGCAGGGCTGGGACACACACACAGACCTGGGGCTTACACCGGGAGACTTGTGCACAACAAAACCTGGTTTACAACGTTCTGCCAAAGCCATCATCTCCTACTCCTGTGCCTCAGCCCGTCCCAGGCTGGAGCCAGCTCCTGGTGAGGTGAGTGGATTTCCCATCTTTATTTACTTATCCCTAGCAGCAGCCAGAACAAAACTGAAGAATCTGTTAATTTGACAAACTTGCCACGTACAGGATTAAGTCCACAGTTCTGGGACAGTGTGATGAAAGAATTGTCCTTACTACTCACAGGTTCCCGGGCTGTTGATCCCCTGAAGTCAGAGAAGTAAAAATAATGTGACTTTCAGCAGCGTTCAGAGTACCTATTTTTAATGTTATGGCAGTAAAAACAATTTCTACACTTGTTACTTTGAGTAGATATATGTAATAAGGAAAACTCCAGACTGGCAAAGGCTGAAGGTGATAAATAAATGGAATTCTGGGGGCAGATGAATTAAAAAGCCTGCAGCAAGATCCTGTAACTAGAATCTGCAACAATTCAGACAGTCGAGAAGAGCTTGTTTTGCAATCCCAATATTGTTGCTGTTTCATAGGAAATCAAATCACATTGGACTTGCCCCTGGTGAAGGAGGTCTGAACTGGTGAGCTGTTACTGCTCACACCCCTGGACATCCCCAGACTCAGCACTGGGAGAAGAGCAGAGCTGTACTACCAGTGTGTGGAACAGAAGTATTGGCCTCATCCTATTTTTGTGGCTTTAAAAAAGAATAATGTTTTCGAATTACAAAAGAGCGGTCTGGAGACAATACAGACGTGAAGTAGATCAAAATCCATAGTTAAATTAACAGAATGCCTGGAATAATATCTAAATTACCAGAAGGAAAGACTGTTCAAGAACAGTGAACTCCTGAGAATTTCTCTGCAGAAAGCAGAACATCCTGGAGGCTTTGAAGATGTGGACAAGGCTTCTTTTTGTGAGCTCCAAACCTTAAAGAGTCTCTGCGAAACCCCTGCAAGCTTTAAGGGACTCCCTGTTGCCCTTGTGTTCAAACCTGCAGTTCAGTGCAGCGAAAGGGTCCAGGAGCTCCTGAGGAGTCTGAGGAGTCTGCCAGGACCCAAATCACTGCAGAAACTCAGCCCTGCCTTTGCCTGGGTTTTGCTGCTCATTGCAAAGCAAGTATCAGAAGGAATTAGTTCTGCTCTGCAGCCATGAAAGCTGCTCTGCAGCAGGATTTAGGGAACCAGCAGCATCCTGCAGGAGCCAAGCTGGCAAAGCTCTTGGGAAGCCTTCCTACAGACTTTCTACATGGATGGGGGAGGGAAAAAATCATCTGGAGCTGATTAAAGATTTTAGATGTGGCGTAAGTGAATAATAACCACGACAGAAGGCAGCACGTGAGCAATTCTGCTCTGTGCAGAATCCTCCGTGTGTCTGTTAAACATTTAAACATTATGTACTTTTCATTTACATTTAAATGAAACTGGAGCCATTCAGTTTGAGGCAAACACCCGTGGAAGTTGTTGAAAGAGTTTGCAGCACTTTCAAACACAAGGTAATCACAGCATCATCTTGCAGCAGTAGTGCGTGTTCCTGGAAACAGAAACTGACTGTGATTTCTTCAGAGCTCTAATTGGTGTGCCCTCGCCTCTATTATCCCATTTTGATCAGCATGAGCATAACCAGGTGCTGGGTTTTCAGAACAGAAAAAAGTGATGCTTTGGATGTGTGAAAGGGAAGGGTTGGAAACACGATAAAACCAATTCCCCCAGGAACTGATGAGAGATCAGATGAGAGATGAAAGAAAGGCTAAATGGTACCTGTGAAACTATTGTCCTGAGGAAGCATCCAAACCTCGGGAACTGCAGTACACCCCAGTCAGAACTGACTCCAATTTACAATTCATGACGAACTGAGAACTCAAGAGGGGTTAAAAATGGCATAAAAAATTTTCAGTTGTGTCCAAGGCAGCAAGGTCCATTTCCACATAAAATGAAGCTTCCAAATGACTCCACATTGAGGCTGAGGTGAGGAGCCAGTGTGGTATCCCACAGGGAGGTTTGCAAACACCACCAGAACTGAACCTACCCACAGAAATGTGTCTGGGGCTGCCAGGAAGTGCAGCAGGAATTGAAGCCCCTGAGGTGATTTTCACTGCCTGTACCTGCTGTGAGAAGCAGCCCAGCCCTGCTCCCACAGGCTCAGCTCATTCCCCTCCAGCTGTGCTCCCTGGGCTCTCAGAGCCATCAGCCAGGGCCAGGGACTTCTGGATATTTCCTACCTAACCTTGGATTTCCATGTGCACTCTCTGCATGGCTCCAGGAGCTCCAGGGAACCAGGAATCTCCCAAAGCAGGTGCACAACGTGGATGTCTGGGGTTCAGAGCAGTCCCAGGGCTCTGTGGCCTGCAGGGACAGGTTGTCTCTGACCCTGAACAAATCTCTTGTCTTGCAGCTACCAGGGGGCAGGAGAAGTCTGTGGACACCTTTGGCAGCCAGTGCACACCCTGCCCATATTCACCCTCAGCTAAATCCAGGGTCATAGCTGAATTCAGAGAGCAGAGCAAGAGGAGAATAAGAAAATGTGAGTAATTACCTGCTATTTTAATGAGCATTTCTGGCTCTAAATCTAATCAAAAGAATTATAAGTACTGGGAAATACACATAGCAGAAAAGAGACTGATTAAACATAAATGGTGCCATATCCTGCCTGCTGCTGAGAGCAAAAGGCTGCAGACAGACTGGCTGCTGGGATCCCTGAGCCACCTTCTACCTCATCACTCAAGGTCTCAGATGCACTGAAGCATCTCAAATTGGCCCAGGTTATGCAGTTAACTAATTTAACTGACATTTTATTTTAATTTCTCTAGGACAAGATCAGCCCCTTTTTTTCCTCTGTGCCACCTGAGAGTACAAAATGTTATCTTGTCTTAATTTAAATTATTATAACAAGCCCATTCCAGGTATAAATTCTGGCAAGACTTCAGATCTTAGCAGAAGGCAGGTACAACACTTGTGGCCAAGTTAATCCCCACTTCAACTTTGTGAAGTTTTGAATCAAATTTAACTGAGGCACAGAATCTGCTGCAGCTTCTGTTCCAAGTAGATTGCACGAGATTCTGTCCTGCTGCTGCTTCAGTGAACTCTCCTCTCCTGCCTGGGACCTGCTCACAGATCAACATCCATTCTTGAACAGAAATCTAGAGGTTTCATGAAAATTTTTATTCAAGTCACATAAGGCAGAAAGATCCAAGCAAGAAATAAAATCTGGTGGTGGATAAAGACTTGCAGTGCTCTTGATTGGATAACTTGCTTGACCTACTCTGATTACCAAATAAATCCACACCCAAATCCAATTCACTTTAGACAAATAGCCAAGAGCTGACTGTAATCAACATCCCGAGTGATTCAGTGAGCTCCAGCCTGATCTGTTCAGAGCTTTCTACAAAGAACATTGGCACACTATCTAAGCCACATTCTGTAGTTTTCAGTCCTAAAGCTATTTTTCCTCCAAATATAATTGTCTCCGTTATAAGGGTTCCCCTCTGCCTCTCCATCTGTAATTACAGTGCAATAAAATGTATTTTATGTGATCAATATCAAGAAACACACTTTGCTGTGCACTTGCAAACAGGGAAGGAATATTATTCCCAGCTGTGTTACACCCAAATGCAAAGCACCAAACCCTTTCATTTAGTGCCTGACTTTTCAATAAGCTCAATCTATGCATTTGTTAGTTAAAAACACAACTATTGGCATGTGGAGGTAGCTATGCAACCAAAGGCACATTTTAACCTAAATAATCAGGAAGTGATCACAAGTCAGCAAAGAGTTTTTAAATAGAGGAGAAAAGGAGGGATCTGGGTCCATGCACAGAACAGAGAAGATGCAGAGCTGGATGTGGGGTGAAGGAAGGAAGGGCCTCACCAGAGTCTTGGATGTGCATTTGGCAACAAACCCAATACTCCACAAGCTAGTACAGTGAGGAAAAGCATGATACTAAACACTCAGCATTGTATTGTGGATAAAGAAGCCAAATCCTATTTCTACAAGCTGCTTGCCAAGGTAAAAAGAAGTTTGTTATCTCAAAAATATGAACTTCCCCCAAGCAAATCAGCTGAGGGAAAAGAGCAATGAAAATCGATTTTCTGACGGCCAGAAAGACAATGTGTTTATGTTTCAGATCTAGCAATTTTGTTCTCCCACCTTCATTTATCAATAATACTCCTCCCACCTTTCAAGATCAACAGAAGCTTCTTATTTTATAAGATTTGTTTTCATACTCAGCCAGGAAAGGCACCTGTAGCTCTGACAAACATCTCCAGGCCTCACTAATCAGTGCTTTTGTTTTCTGTACAGCAGATTTAATGCAGAGGCTGGAGGGAGAGTCACGGAGGCTGATGACTCCATTTAATGACAAATAGGAACAGCACTGGGATCTCAGCAGAGGCTGCTCCTGGCTGAGGGAACAACTACTCCAGCCCAGCTGGGATGGCTCCTGTGTGAGGGCAGGGTGGAAATCCAGAGTTCATGTCTAGTCACCTTTGTTGTGCCTGCCTAGCCCCAAAGAACAGGCTGCAATTAGTGACATCAATCATCCACCCCAAAACCATCATCCCACCATGACCCATCATTTGATCAGCCATGGAGCAGTCCTGGCTGGGAGCAAACAGATTGTTCTTCTCACATGTGGAGTAGGACTTCAAATAATATTTGCTATAGGCAAAAAGTATTTTTGACAGATATATCTGATAAATGGTCTGAGGGGAAAAAACAGGTTGAAATGTTACAAATAAAAGTGCTGGATATATTAATTAAAATGGGCTTTGATTAATATAATCATTATCTATGAAACAAAGGTGTGTAATGAGGAAAGATTAAGATATATTGAACACTACATGGTAAAGCTGAAAGACTCTGGAATGATGGGCTGAAACACCTACAGGTAGCTGAGAACAAAGAACTGGATGTCTTTTGTATTATCAATGTGCTTTTGAACAATTTTAGAGAGAACAGCACTGAAGAGTAAACAGAAAAAAAATCATGCATATTCCTCAGATGTTTTTTAAAACCTCTCCTTCAACTTGGAACACAGGCATGGGTTTGTTGCTGCAAATTCCTGCCATCATTTCTCTGTAGGCCAGTCAGGAGAAACTCCTCACAATATGGACTTACCCTGAGTGTGTGCTGCTGAAAATCCAGAAACCTGAAACCACAACTGTTCAGGTTATCCAAAGAAACAATATCAGAGTGTTTCTGGAAACATTGGGTGTGTTATCTCCTGATTTTCTGGTGTATTCCAGAATGTCCCTCTGAGCTCTTTAACTGTGGGACACCATGCCTCTCCCCCTGCCCCCTTCACCTGCAAGGATGTGTCTGCCAGCACAATTGTCTCAGGGAGAAAGTTCCCCGCTCATGAAGGGTTTGGCATCTCTTCTTTCTTTTTCACTAAAACCAAAATGTCCCATCTCCTGGCTTCTCATTGATCTCATTTTTGACATAATGCATCCACACATTAAATACCTGGAAATAATCTAAATGCAGACCCCTTTGGCTTTCTTGTTCTACTTTTTTAATAAGTACAAATATTAATAAGGGGCACTTTAATCTTTCTCATGAGCTCCTAGAGTATGAAAGAGAAGCCCACCAAAATTCCCTGAGCCAGCTGTTAGGGCTCAGAAATGGGAACCTTGGCTGGGGGTCTGGCATCGTGTGCAGCACGGGGCTGTGGGGAATGGCAGAGGATGTTCCTGCTCACTCTGACCTTCAGGGCTCCTGCACAGCTCTGGGTCTCTGCTCCTCCCTCAGCAGCAGCAGGGCTCATAACTCTGTCAGGAAGGGAGGGCTGAGGAGGCCCATGATAAAGCACAAACCACCACCCAGAGCTGCAAATCATCTCCTGGTAACCAATGCAAATGAGTCTCCCAAGATGTATTTACTGAACCAGAGAGCTGTACAGGAGAAGAAATGGCAGCTTACAGCTTCTGCCCAGAGGTGGTGCTGAAAATGAGCTGCTTTCCATAATTACAGCAGTGCAGATTTAAAAGAGAGGAGAAGTTTTCTGTGCTAAGGTTTAAAAAGGGTGGCTGCCTTCCATCACTTGGCAACAGGCCAGACTAACCAGATGTGGTCCCTAATCCATCTGTGATCCCAACTGTACCAATGGCATTTCTTTAAAACAGAGTTATCACAATGCAGCTCTGCAAATCAGTGAATTTAAAAAATGGCAGAATGATGTCACTGGTTAAGCACAGAGTGATTGGAGCTGCATACAGCTCTCCTGCAGTGGGAATGGCTTACAGATATTGTGCAACCTCATGTTCCAAGGCTGCAGCTCACAGCAAACTCTGCCTGAGCCCTTTCCCATCCCAAAACAGTGTCACAGGCACTCAGGGGAGAAGCCTTTGCTCCCTGTGTGTCCATCTCTACTGAACTCAGAACTAAATCCTCTGTGTGCCACCTGGGCTGCTGCAGCTCCAGGGCATGGTGCTGAGATGAAGCTGTTCATCCTTTTACAGGGTTTCCAAAGGTGGAAAAGTCATGTTTTGCTGGAAGTTAACTTGACAGCATTAATCTCAGTAAAGTGCAGAAGGACTGAATAGTAAAGAATTGCATATGTCATTGTTTTATCACCAATACAATGATCATAAATTATTTTCATTTCTCTTTTAAAAGTGCTTTTCAACTTCTTGGCCTCCAAAGTGTTCTACAATCACTGACTGAGATTCTGAATTTATGAAGCATAAAAGTATTGCTCAGCTTTTGGCAGATTTCAGCTCAGCTGAGGTGGGCACAGTCATTTTGGACACTGAGGCTGAAGCCCTGCTGGGTTAGACCAAAACCCCTCAGTGCCTGAGATCCTCTGGCTGCTGCTGAGATGCTGAACAGGACAGAGAGGATGTTGGAAAAGAATGGGAGTGTGGTGATGCACAGAAGTGGCCAATGCTCTGTACTCCTGAACTATTCACTGGATTTCTCCTCATGAACTCTCCACACAAACTCCCATCCCTGAGCCCAGCCTTGGCAGAGCCCAGCAGGGTGAGCAGCCCCGAGAGGTCTGTGTCAAGCAGTGCAGGAAGCTTCTGGACCCACACAGGTCAGAAGAGCAAATAAAGCACTTCAGGGACAGCAAACTGTCCCCAGTACACAAGAGCTACACTAATTTGGAGACCAAAATGCAAAAACAATTATTTTCTATAAATATTTAATATCCTTAATGCCTCTAACACTTCCAACGCATTCAAACGTTTGCTTGCTCTTTTTTTCCCCTTCAACTCTTGGCTTCTGCAAATGCTAAAAACCAGCTGTGGATCATGATTACATCAAATTGTTTTACTGAGTAAACACCGGGTCAATCCACTTTACAAACATGCCAACAGAAATTTTTCACATTTCTTTTATAGAGTATGAGGCTGATTCTAAAGCAATTACAGCCATGACAATGATGGACCAAATGTATCTTGTATTTTTCTTTACATTTTTAGCATTAGTTTGACTGAAAAAGTCTGAAAATCCCCAAGGCACTTCAAATACTCCTCATCTGACCTTATTTTGCCAAACTTAATTAAAACCAGAAAGCAACTGTTACTTGTTTCTGTACTGGTTCTTGTTCCTGTCATGTACTAACTGAAAGACAAAAGGAAGTTGATTCTTTAGGAGTCATAAATCCTAATCCCCTCCATCAGTGAATTCTTCAAAGTCCAGCAGCTGTTTTGAGAGCAGATTTAGAAGGTGCCGTAAAGGATTTGTGTTGTTTGCATTTTAGCATCAGGTTTGTTTACTGGTTTTTAAGTTAAATTGTGGGGATCCATTCTCTGCACCATCTCTGTAACTGCCCTTCCTTTTCTCTTCCCCACTTGTTTCTGATTCTCCTGACTTCACTCAAAAGAATGGGCTTTTAATCCACAGGATGGTGTGGGAGTCCCAGTCTAAACACAGCAGGTGAGAAATAATTTCTGAGTTCCTTGGTGAGAAATGTTGCTCGTGAAAACTAAGGTGGAAATCCTGAGGAAAGCAGGAAATGTTTTTGAACAGATTTTTGCTGGGGGACTTCTCCAGCACCCAAGTCCCAGTCTGGCACTCTGAGCCACGCAGAAGGCAGAGCCAGTGCAGGGAATTGTTCCTTTGCTAATGCAGGTCTGGCCACAGAACTGTGCCTTTATCTAGAATCTAAATAATCTGAAAATGGGCTGAGGAAACCAGAGCTATTTACTGTGGGAGTAATTGGTATGCATTATAAAGGAAAAAAAAGAAAACAAAACCCATACCAAATACAATTTCAACTACCCTCTAGCTCTGGCCTTAGGGAAAGAAACTTCTAAGAGTTACTTGCAGTCTTACCTTATTTTGAAGAACGTTTCATTTTGGTTTCAAAATTATTTGCAGCCCCCGTTAATCTGGTGGGCTCCCAGGTGTATTGCTAAAATGTAGTTATATTAGAAACAGCCAGGAAACTTCATTTTGTATCTTCCAGCAGAGAGAAATGGATGGAAAGTTTCCTCAGGCTTAATACCTCATATTTTCTCAGATATTTGATTCAACTTTATAAGCATTTAATTTGGCTTTGACCATTGTTTAATCAGTTTAATTACTATCTTCTACTATTTTCAGCCTTTTTTCTATATCTTAAATCCCTAAAGTCCAGTTTAACTCATTATAAGCCTGGTTACTTTGGCATTTTGAGCTCTATGATTTGTGTGACAAAAGCAGCAAAATGCTGGGATAAGGATCACCTTTCTGAACTGGCCTCTCCTACATTAATCTTGGGAGAATTGGACTCAAACAATTCCCTTCTAAATTTGGTCTTCTAGCACACAGAACTATATTTATGAATATACAGCTAAATTTCTCACCTTTATCCACTGGGGGCTGAACTCTCTATTGCTTCCTTGGAGACTTTTAGAATAAAGCTGTCTTTTATACAAAATCCCTTTCTCATTATGTTGGCAGTTTAAGAGGATCAGGAAAAAGCAACAAATAATTTACTTCCACTTTAATGCTCCTTTAAATGGTCAGAAAAGAGTTTCAGTGCAAACTGCAGTCAGATCTATTGCTAGTACCCAGTAGCTTATCATGAAAAGAGACATTTCTAAGATTAAAAATAATAATCATAAAAATCATCCATGGAAAAGAATCCATCTAAAGTTGTTATTCAGTGGCTGGCACAGAAAATACATTCTCTACCTGAGACTAGTAATGAGTCATCCAAACAACTTGAAATGAAAAGCATATCGAAGGGATATTAAAAATAAAAGAATTTAGAATCCAAAAATAAATAAATATGGTCACTCCAGGCAGGTAAATACTTCAGGAGATTGCTGAGAAAGATGGGATTAATATCCATCTTATCTCCAAAGCAGAGGAGTTAAAAGTACATCTGGCAATCTGCTGGTGTTATTGGTGTAAAAATTCATGCCAGATATGGCAGACAGGGAATTTCAAACAGACCTCTTTATGTTTTTTCCCCCGTCAGATAAAGAAGGTCTGAAAATAAACAAGAATAACTCAGTGTGTGAAAACATGGAGTGGCAGAAAGGTAAAAACACAAAATGGAATTCAGGTCTCCATGACAAATCTATCTATATGCAGGCCTCATTTCACACACCTTCAGAAATTAAGATTAAGGCATGGGATGCAGGGGCACAGCATTCTGGGTGCTTTGAAGAAATATATTGAATTACATTGTAGGTCAGATTCCTCCAGAGACAAGAGATAAAGTCATCTTCAAAAACTAGAAAGGACAGATGAGAAATGCAGGTTAAAGGAATCCTAAATTCACTAGGGAAAAAATGTGAAGGTGAAAAGAAGAGGCTGTTGGAGAATATAAATGTGTTAATATGTAATATAAATAGAACATAAATATCCATTCTGCTGTCCCAGGACAGGGCCAGGGAGGCAAAGCAATGCCAGTGACTGATGGCCAAGAGTGACACAAGTTCTGCACAGTGCTGGGTGAGCCACAAGACTCTGAATTACTCCTCAGGGATTGGGGCACATCGGTCAGGCCCAGAAACAAACCCAGACCCAGCATCACATGGAGGGATCCTATGCCATGGCTCCAGGTCCAGGACAATTCTCACACTGAACAAATTTAGATACCCAATCATAGGAAATTAACCAAGATAATGAGAGTGACTGATAACTGAGGGAACAGAGCTGCCCTTCTGAGGCTGCAGAGATCCAGAGAGGATTCCCAGAGTGGAATATCAGGGGACACTGCTCCTCCTGCAGAGAGGCAGAGGATGAACAGTGTGTCAGATAATGTTTCCCCGGCACAGTTCAGCCCAAGTACAAAATATCAAAAAAACTGTGATTATTTGTACTTTAACTAATTAGCTATACCGTCTGAGATGTCCTTGTATGCATTAAGATCCTATCTGTACACAACTTATATATCAATCTATGACAGGGAATGGTAATTTATTGCAAATTGGGGAAAAAAGAGTTGCTAACATCCTAAAATAACAATTTCTGCAGAAGGGCTTCTAATCAACATCAAAATCCATGCATTTGAGGTATCTTTGAGGAATTTAATGTGCTTCTTGTACTAATGGCATTTTTTTCTGTGAAGTTAAAGTAATAATTCTCACATCATTTTAATGTGTTGGTACTGTTCATTAAAGCAAAGATTAGGTTGCCAGATGATAGCATGCTATTAAGTCTAAAAAGAAAAAAAGAAGAAGAAAAGAAATTAACTATTTGACACTAACTAGGCATAATTAATGGCTATCTGAAGTGGATTTTCAAGTAATAATACACAGCTTGTTGACAGCAGGATAAGAAATTCCATAATCCCATAAGAGCAAATGTGCCAAATTGCATTTGAAGCTCTGTAGAGGTTTGTATGACACGTGTGTAAAAATCATGTGATAGATATCTGAACTTCCAACTCCTGTGGCTGCACCATGATCTATCTGTGCATATCCAATGATATGTTAAAGCTAAAAGCTGCTAAGCAACAGGGAGAAGAAAAAAAAATTATAGATAACCCACATTATCTGGAAAAAGAACAGGGTAAAACTTTTTTTTAAAGACTTTGTGATGTACTTGTTACAAACCAATGCCACCTACAGCAATGCCCACCAGGTGTGTTCCTCAGCTCCATATTTAGAGAAGAAAACTGAGATCTGATTGTTCTGCAGCCAGAAGTAAATGTCAGAACTCCCTGGGCGTGGCTGGGTGGGGCAGGGTAGCACCTACCTGAGGGAGGGAAGAAACGGGTTCTGGTTCTGCCTGAGCCCAAAGCCCCGTGAGCCCCTGGGACTCAGTGCAGGTCACAGGTGAAGGGCAGGGATCAGGCAAATTAAATCAAATAATCAAATCAAATCAAACCTGCTGATTTACAGAGCAGCCAGGTGTCAGTCCAATTCAGTTGCCACCAGTTTCACAGCCCTGTTTCCTATTTAGACCATGAAATACAGGTAGAAGTGACCCCAGTGCAGTTTCTGGGGGCAGGTCACTGCCAGGGGCTCACAAGGAGCAGCCAGGATTCTACCCCTGCTATCAAATGTACCAACAGAGAGGTTTTGTATCTGCCAGGTGACAGACAATTCATTAGAAATGCTGCGTTGCACACAATGATTTTCTGATAGAAATTCACTGAGCAGAGCATTTCCTTGTTTCAGTTTTGATGCTGGCTGTGTACACAAGGACAAGGAGCAGAGATAGGACCCAGATAATGATCCTGGATCTCAGCATGGGACATTACCTGAGGCAATTGTGCAAAATCCCCAAAGCTGAGGGAGGGCCTTGTGCATCTGCATGAGAATGAATGTTCGGGCCTTGCCTCTGCATTTTGTACCAGCTACTCAGTTCCAGAAAAACCTTCTGCTCTTTGCAAAGCTCTGTGTGAGCCTGCATGCCTGGAGCAAAGAACAGCTCAGAAATTGTTATTGTGTCCAGGCTTTTCAGCTCCGCTTTCATGGCATACCATTTTAATATTTCTTTCTAAATTCCTCTCATACCTTTTTCCTTTTTAACAGCACAATAATCCATCTCATACCCATTCATCCTTCTGATTATTCTCCTTGTCAGCTATTTGTACATTTTTACCTCTTGTAGGAATGCCACATGAAAGAATAAATTAATAATAGAGAACATTAATAAGCACCCTTGAGTGTCTGGTTCTTTCAGCTTCTCTAATCCACACTTTGTTCTCTCTTTTAAGTGAGGTCCCACACAAGACTCACTCAGCTAATCAGAGGATAAACTTAAAAGGAAGAGATGAATAAATCACATTAAACTGTGAAGCAGCCAACATCTTTTCAAAAAACCAAAGGTGAAATCCCAGCCCCAGCTGAAGCTCCTAGAAGAACACTCCTTGATTTCAGGAGGATTAAACTCATCATGAATGTAAGACCTTTGTGGCCTGTCACTTTCTGCCATATGGAATGAGACTTAGAGCTGTATGAGCAGAGAAGGCTCCAGCACATCCAGAGACCTGTTTTCCCAGCAAATGCAGAATTATGGCTGTTTCCCTAAGGATCCTTGCCTTTACTGGTGATTAGCTTCAAAATGTGCTGACAGAATTTGAAAATAAGAGTTCCTGATCTCCACTTTTCATTGCACTTAGTTTCTCTACAAGGTATTTTTAACTGTTTGCAAAAATGTTCCTTCCTAAAATGATACAGGAGAGGAAATAAAGGAATTGCCTCCTGGATAGCAAGGGATCTGGAGGGCAGTGAGGAAAAAACAACCCAGGGAAAAATCAACTGCCTGCATTTAAAAAAAGTCATCACTGGATGTTTTCATCCCTCCCAGTTACAAATTTGATTCAATGGGTCACTAAATTAAAGCAGTGATAAGCAAAATCAACTTTTTGTGCAAAGAGATGAGAAAAGAAAGTACAAAGCTCTCTGAGACTTTGGGTTTGTTGATCATCTGGAGAAAACAGATGTCCAAAGTGCCACTGCACCTTCTGTGAGCAGCAGCTCCTCTGTAATTGAGATGTGAATTCAGAGTTATAAACCCTGTCCAGTGCTCACCAGAGGGACCTGGCTAATTATCAGAAGTGTTCCAGCCAATAATACTAATGAATCCAAAGCTGCCACAATGGCCCCAGGCCATTTGACAACTTGGTACAGATGTTTTGTGGATTTCTGGAAGAATCCTTTGCTTCACATGCTCAGTGTAAGGGATGAGGCTTTTCTTACTGGTCTTTGAAAAATGAATTTTTAATGAGAACAAAACTCTTTTTCTACCCCTTTGCAGCCCAAAGATCCTTGCCTCTCAAGGACAAAGAAAATGCTGAACCGATTCAGAAAGGGAGACATTTTTATAGATATTTGTAAACATTTTACCTATCTTTTAGTACCAATTATTCATATCCAGTGGATTGTTACAACTTTGGTTCCAGGAGGATGGATTATTACTGAATGATTTATGCTGAAGCAGTGTTAGAAATGAATATTTATTATAAATTAAGTTGAACAAGAGGGGTAGGGCTGCACCTCAGCACCTTGGGAGGTCTGAGATCACTTCCTACCCTCCCATGGATTTATCTGTTAAACTCTGCTGTAGATCAGTTCAGTTTGGCACAGCCAGGGTAACAAACCTTCTCTTCCCCACATCTTCTTTGCTTTTTACTGCCAGGATGATGTCAGGCAGGCACAGTTCCCACAGAGCCTTTGGGAAATCTTTGCCATCCCAGTACAGTGACAACATCCTACAGAAAACCTCACTTGGAGAGACCAAGGACACCCAGCCAGAAGGAAGTTTTGATATAGGCTCTGCACAATGGAAAAAGCTTTAGAAGATCTTATAGAGGGCTCAAAATAGGGCAAATTTAGGGGAAAAAATCCACTTTATGCCGTAACACATTACACATATTGAAATTTGTATTTTTTCTCTTTAACCACTGTTGATTACTGTTAATTACTTTTCTTTACAATGAAAATCGGAAGTTATAATCATATCAAACGTTTATTATCTGAAAGAGCTTATCAGCTAATATGACAGTGATCTCTGGCTCTTCAGAGAAAGAGGCTCTCAGCAGGACCTTTAGACATCCTGTTATAGTTCAGGGTAATTAATGTTTTCCTGTTCCTGCTGTACTGTGGACCAGAACAGGCTTAATTACAACCTTCTGCTATGGACTGCAAAGATGGATTTTTATATCAGCACGTGGATGAACCACAAGGATTTTTTCATGTCAGTTTTCATTGCTGATTTCTGGCATGTAAATTGGATAAAAGTCTACCTGCCTTTCAAGTATAGCTCAAGATCTGTGGTTAAAATACCATTATGAGGTAAAAGCAAAATTAGCCAGATTTACACAGCAGACCTTGAATCAGAGCTTACAGGAACTGTATGACATGGAAATCATCCCTGTAAAACAAATACAAAACATTTTTTATATACAAATCCCTGTAATACAAATACAAAAATCAGTTCAGAGAATGACATCTCAGGTAAACCACCAAAAACTTTAATCTTTTCATCTTCCCAAAATTCACCTTCTCCACTCCTGAGTTCCCTTAGTGACTTTCTTAAAAACTTGATTATTCAACCACTTTCTGGTCTTTGTGAGTGCAAAATTTGAATTTGCTTTGATTTGAGGTTCAATCCTTCCTGGAGTGAAACCAAAAAGGCAGGATATCCATAAATGCCATTATTATGTATAACACAAAAATAGAAAAGAGCCAAAATTGCCTTAGCCCTTCTCTGTAGCTTTCCATGCAGCTTTGCAGTTAATTTGGCCTACAGTGGTTCTCTTCCATTTAGGAAACTTTCAGGTATGGGCTGTGCCTTGTTTCTACCTCCACACAAATCTGTGGATAAATTCCAAGAAATTTCTGCCTCTAAAACACATTTTTTTATGCAGCATAAACTCAGAGCAAACAATGTTCTGCTGTTTCTGAGGGACCTGCATCACACAGAGGAGACAAGACCCTCCCAGCTGGGCCAACTCTGCCTCTGCCCCTGCCCCAGGTGCAGCTCCATGGCCAAGGACTCTGCAGGGAACAGTGCTGGGCACAGCTCAGGCCCAAAAACCTGGGACAGCCTCGTGGGAATGCAGCTGGAGAAAACCCAAAGCCCAGAATGGCAGGAGACAAAATACAGACACTGTGCAGCTGCCAGCCCCACACAAGCTGGACTCCAGACAAGCTAGAACTTGCCACTGAACTACTGGAAATAGAAAACCTCTGTTTTTCAGGTGAATCAGATTAATGTTCAAGACATTGAATTGTCTCGAAGACAATTAATGTTCAGCTGAAAATTGGGAAGGAAATAGCATTATTTGTTTTCTAGCTTAGTCTATCCAATTAGAGTGTTTGCATTTTCTCATGTTTTGATGCTCGTGGTTTTCTCCAAGAACATAAAATCTGCAGCAGAAACTGGGGCAAGAGGCTGAGAAAAGATAATACTGGGAAGAAGAATACCTCACCATCTGTCCACTGTGGGTTTTTGCCTACACATCATGCAGAAGCAGAGGCCAGTTTTGGATGCTTGATCCTGAAAGCTTCAGAGTTCTCATTCAAAGTTATCTTTGTCTGTGGAAAAAAAAAGCAGATACTCTGGTAAGTGATTGCAGGATCCCAGAGATCATATTCAGAGCAGGGGCCAGAGATAATTTAACCAGGATTAAATTTAACCAGGATGTCTCTCCTACTGTGCAAAAGAGAGAATGGGAGCCAAACCAAACTGGTTTCCACGGTCACAATTTAAATGGAGGAAAACAACAAGAATGGGTTCAGTTATCCAGGAGACACTGGGTTCCTTTTCTCCCTCATTTAGCAAATGCACCATTTTTATTCCTTTGGCACAAATGACACCCCCAGGTTACTCTCCTTATGCCACTGCATGGCATGTTATAGAGGAACCCATTCCAAGCAGGATTAATCTGGATAATCAGCTACAAACCGTTCTTGTAATAGAACTTCTCCACCTTGAAAGTTTGCACTAGCTTATCCTTTTTCCCCCACAAAGTCAATAGTTCTGATTTTCTAAAAGATGACAATGAAGTGTCCATTATGCCCAAAAAATGTCAATGCTCCTACCCTGTGCTGTTATTGCTGGAATTGCCAGTGAACAGTGACATTTGTGAAACTCTGCAAACAGCCTCGGAAACAAAAACAAATTCCTGTGTCCCAATCACTCACTGCATCCCGGGCTGCACCATCAGTGATGGACAATGCTCAGCAGCCACTCCCAACCCGCCCCTTTCTGCCAAGTTCTAAATGTAACACCACACAGGATGAGGAGAGTTTAGAGTTGCTAAAATAGCACGGGCTGAATTTCAGTCCTTCTCACACCAATTTTCTAAAGCAGCTCAAGAGACAACATTTACCTCAGTTTACGAGGTCCTTGAAATACTCTGTGGAGAGTAAGAGAGAGCTCCCCTCACTTCTGTAGTGGCTGATCCTGAGAGATAAGCACGGGAACCAGCCCAGCAGAGCCTTTAAGCATATATCTATTTTTAAGTTCTGTGTAGATTTAAAATCAGTTTCTTGTATGAGGCTGTAAAGCAAGATGAAAAAAAGGATGATGTAGATGGGCAATTCATCTGTTGAGCAGAAGTGAGCACATGTAAGAAGATGTAAGTGACAGAAAAAAGGACAGTATAGAGACAGAGGATTGCTGTCATTGCCATAGCAACAGCAGCACAGCAATTATGTGCAATACCACAGATAGGAAAAAAGATTATTTCTTCTTACCTGGAATCTCATAGCTTATGGCACATTTTCTGTAGGTATTACACACAGTGTGTGGATCTTCCCCTTTCCCAGACCAATTCAATCACAGAAATGTCTGGGTTGGAAGGACCCCAGAGATCATCCACTGCCAACCCTGTGCTTCAGGCTGGGACATCCCCCCAGCCATGAGCATCCCTCTGGGACAGGAAAAATGTGATGCCCAAATATTGTCTTTCTGGACTGACCTTAGGGGCAAGTTATGGCCACATAAGCCATCAATTACTTAAAATCATTGAGGAACACAATTTTCTTTAGTATACTCAAGTGGGTACAATTCCAAGTGCTGGAATGGAATAGCTATGAAACAGTTTAATAAAATGGTTTTTGCAATAGCAAATGCCTCAACTTATCTTCAAAATTTATTTAACTGGAAAGAGCCTTTTATAGGCACGCAGACTCCAACACATCACCAAAACTGCTGATAACTGCTGGTTTGAGCATGAGAAATGACCCTGTTATAAGGCCATAAATCAGGATATCTTCTTGAACTAGAACAGAGTCAACTGTTAGTGGCACTGGAGGAGTGGTGATTCCTGGGTGGAATTAAAATACGGAGGGAAAATGTTTAAAAAATGTTACCTGTCCCCACCAAACAGCTCCTGCTCAGCACTGCAGGGAGAGAAAGAGGAAAAAACACCACAACTTCCTGTCCCTCTGCATTCATTTTTCTCATTCAACCAACTCTCCAGCACATTGACCTACATGTATCACTGCCTTTCTTGGTTAAGGGAAAGAGACTTCCAAGCCTTTGAATAACAACACATGATGCCTGCATTCACTTTAAGTGGAAAATATTACAAACTCTAACCTATTTAAAACATTCAAACCATTATTATCCTCTTCCATCACTCTTTCCATATTTTGTTCTATATTTCTTGCCAAAACAGAACCTGTTATATAAGTTTTCATGCCTCATTTCGCATGTTCCTTCAAACACATTTCTATTAATTGATTTTTCGCTGCTTTCCAAATTTAGCTCCAGCCATTTTTTTTTCCCACCCAAAACTTTTTGCAGTCTGCTGGTTTTGAATTAGCTCTCATTTAACATTCCCAGGTCACCCATTTGGCTGGCAATAATGTGCATTTTTGAACAACAGCAGGGAAGTCAGGCTGTCCCCTGGGACAGTGAGGGGCAGAGCAGGAAATGCTGCAGCATTTGCAGTGCAGGCAGCAGGGGCTGCACAGCTGCACTCGGGCTCTGCTCCTCTGGCCCCTTTCCAGCCAGTCCCACAGAACCACCAGGACATTTCCCGTGCTGGTTTCCAGCCCCCAGGGGCTAACACCAAATGCTCTGAGAACAAAGGACATTAATTGGCAATAATCCTGGGTGAACACAGCTCAGGAGAAAGTGTCACCAGTAAGATTTAAAGTGTTTAGAGTTCAGGTTGTGCAATTACAAAATGGAAAACTTCATTGTGAAATCACATCACTTATATATGGTAAGTTTATAAAAAAAGGGGAGAGCTTGTGGTTCAAGGCTGGACAGCTTCTGACAGAGCTCCGGGTCCAGAGAAACAGCAAAGAGAAAATGCCTTGGGCTGGCACTGTCAGCACATCCCTTCTCAAAGACTCATCCCACCTCTGAGAGGCAGAAAATCAGGCAGATGATTTCAAAGAAAATAAAATATTTTGTGTCTTTCCACTCCTCTTTGCACAGGAGTCTGGGACTGTACAACAAACAGATAACACAGACCCACACTCACAATATTTTATTGTGTCCTGATGCAGAAGAAATTTTTTGTGCTTGATCTCCCTCCCTGCCTAGGATCTGCAGCCAAAAAGTCCCATCTCCCGGGAGCTGTGGATACAAATGCCAGGCACAGTGGAGATTTAAGGAGAGAAATTCCACTGAAGACAGCCAACAGACTCCTCATGGCCACAAGAAAAACCAGATTATTTCCTACAGCAGCCTTGAACAGAACAATAAACCAGCTGCACTTTCAAAACACCTGCAGGCAGCCAGGAGAGGACAAGAATCAAGAAAAAAAAATCCTCAAACTTACAATAGAAATACATTTTGGCATATTTCAGAACTGTAATGAGATTGTAAATTAAGACCTGCATAAGCATATGGACATTTTCCCAGAGTAAAGAATCATCTATTTCATTCACAGAAAGGAATATATATTTGGGCAGGAAATCATTAGGAATAATTAATTTGTATGAACATACATTGTAATTTTTCGAATTTGGCTTTTTAGCATTACCCACTGCAAAACAGCACTCCAAACAAATTAAAATGTTCCATTGCAGCTGCAGCAGTCATTTTTGGAAAGTACAAGGTTAAAGTACTGACAAGGTCAAGGGAACTAGAGACACCTGAATGAGGCAGAGAAGTTTTAAAATGCTCCTGAAGCTTTAAATTCACACAGAGACACATTTCCCATCCCAGCACACCCAGGGATGTTTTCCTGAGCAGCAGCTTGAGCTGCCATTACAAGCACTACTGAAGTCACAGCAAATTCAAAACCTATTTTGATTTTCCTCTCTCAAGTGACACCATGTAGCTCTGGGTTAAATTACTTTCAGATGCTTTAAATGTAACTTAAAACATACCACTTACAATCAGGAAAACATTATTGTTTATGAATGTTTTATAATGCTATAGAAAAATTCATCTTTGCTCAGATGATGGCAAAAAAGGAAAGACTGAAAGAGAGCCTTGGAATGCTGCTGCTTGCAGGTTCCTCCCATTAAGTCAAGGGACTACAATCACTGTTTTGATTCGTACCCAGTGGTACAGATGGGAAAATGACACTAACTTCAAATATCTAACAACTCCAAAAATTATTCTAATTGGTGTTTTAAAAATATTAATAATTAAAACTCACTCCCCAAAATGGATCACACATAATTTGCATATCTACAAAACCTCACAGGAGCTGGGAATAGAGAAAGAATCAACATGTAGAGAAATTAGATTTATAAATGTTGTAGCATTTTATTCACCTCAGTGGAGATACCAATGGCACAGATTAGCAGCTGATGATGATTTAAATTTATTTCCAGACACTACAATGAAATGATGGAGGAGGGCAGCCAGCACACAAAGGACAAGGCTGTTCTCTGTGCTCCCAGCCTGGCTGTGTGAGAGCCCAAATTCCCCTTTGTCACAACAGGACACAAAATAAAAATTCTTGGCTCCAGTCAGAAGGCAGTAGAAATCAGAAGGTTTACTTGCAATTCATTCAGCCCTTTTATAACATGCTGCACTAAAAGTCATGTTATTGGTCCATAGGACTGACACCTCTCCCTCTGGCTCAGTAACAGAAATAGCAAACAACACCTGCTGTTATGGGAAGGGAATATTGGTTACACAAGGCTGTTTTGGGAAAAAGAAAACTGTTGAAAAGTTTCCCTTGAGAAGAGCTCAACAATTCTCAGGCTCAGAAAATATTGAGCCCACAGCCCTCCAGGATTTGTGGGGTTTTACCCCAGAAGTTCCCCACAGAACCCAGCCCAGCATGGCCATGGAGCCACAGGAGTCACCTGAGAGGAGGAGGCAGGAGGAGAGGAAGGAGCATCACAGGACAGGACAGGGAACAGGGTAAAGGGGACAGGACAGAGCACAGGACAGGACAGGGTAAAGGGCACAGGACAGGACAGGGGACAGGGTAAAGGGGACAGGGTAGGGTAGGGCAGGGCAGGGCAGGGCAGGGCAGGGGAGCCACAGGGCTCTGGGATCTCCACAGCAGGAGGAGCAGCCGAGGCATTGCCAGGATGGCATAATGAATCTCTGGATCCAATTGCCTCCCACAGCAGCAGCCTGCTCATCCCAAGGAGTGCTGGCAGCTGTGCCAAGGAGAAAAATGGCCCAGGGCAGAGCCATTTATCCTCAGCTCCTTGCAGGACAAGGCAGGAAACCCATCTGATTAAAGAGGCTGCTCTGTACTTTATTGCTCTTGATTTGTTTTGTATTCGTGCATCTGTGGATAAATTCAATCTATTCTCCAATATCATCAGAACAACCCCAGGAACATTGGAGAGCTGAAGTGATGATGATGTGATCCAGCAGTGTGATGGAGCAGAGATGAAGTTTCAGCAGCCACAGCAGCTGCTGACAAAGACTGAGTATAAATATTCCCTCCCCAGCCTGGGGAGGAGGAGCATTGATGTTCCTGTTTATGGAATTAACAGGCCCAGGGAGTACAGCCAGCTGAGACATCGGGCCATTAGCAGGAGCCCTGCTGGCACCACTGGAGAAAAAACACCATAGCTGTGACAGCAAACAGGGTTGAGGAGCTGGGGAGTTTGGCTTTGGTTTTTCTGAAGAAGTGTCTAGAGAAGTTAGCTCCATTTCAATGATGCTTCCTGCATATCTAAAACACACACAGCCCTCGGTGTCTGTGGGCAGCCAAGAGCTCAGGGCAGACACCCAGCAGGTGTCAGTGACACAGGAGGACAATGCAGGACATGACTGGGAGCAGCTTGATCGCAATGGGCAGACAGTTGGCTACGTGGATAAGAAATCACTTAATATTTAAAAAATTGTGACATTCGTATACACTTTGTGGGTCTTACTGAGGTTATGTCTTTATTAATGGATTTTTTACAGTAATTACCAGAATTTGGGGTAACTGTTTCATGGCAAAGGATCAAAAAATAAAATTTTTTTGACACCAGATGTCACAGTCTTGTAATTCCAACATGGCAAAAAGTACAGAAATCATCAGCAGAAAACAACATCTTATATAGAAGCAAGAGGTAAGAGAAAATCTAGAACATGAAGAAATAGTCTCCTTGTTAGTCAGTAGAACTGGAAGAACAAAGTGTCACTGTTTACTTCGTAAGACATTTGTCTCCTCTGTTCTAATCACTGATTTATTACATTGGTTCCCTGAGGAATCAATTCCAATTACAAATATTCAAACCATCAGAGGTGTCATACCCAGAGAATGAATAATGCAATGTCTCTGCACATGTGCTGCCAGAAGGGTGAAACAAAAGCCTCCAAGATGCATCATCATGATGCACATCAGGAGCAGCGGGATGTGAGAGGCAGCTGAGCCCTGAGTGAACCCCCAGGCCACTGCATTTCCCGCACGACACCAGGACAGTGTGACAGCAGGACAGTGGGACAGCAGGACATTAGGACAGTGTGACAGCGGGACAGTGTGACACTGTGACAGTGGGACAGAGGGACAGTGGAACAGTGGGACAGTGGGACAGCGGGACAGTGTGACAGTGGGACAGTGTGACAGTGGGACAGCAGGACAGTGGGACAGTGTGACAGTGGGACAGAGGGACAGTGGAACAGTGGGACAGTGGGACAGCAGGACAGTGTGACAGCAGGACAGTGGAACAGCGGGACAGTGGGACAGTGTGACAGCAGGACAGTGGAACAGCAGGGTCAGCCAGCCCCAGGTATGTTCTGCTCTCTCTCCTGCCAGCAGGGTCAGCTCTTATGAGGACAGGCAACAGTCAGGTACTTTTGTAAAGGTACTCCTGGTTTTTGTAAAGGTGCTGCTGGTTTTTGTACAGGTACTGCTGGTTACCACAATTCAGAGAAGCTCTGATTGACCCACAGCAGAAGACTTTAAAGGGCTAAGAACTAAAGACTTAGACTATATTAATTTGAGTTCTTATTCTGGAACAAAGTATTCTGGCTTGTAACTGTTACAGAAACACATGCAATTATTGGGGTTTTTTTTCATGACAATTTCACTTCCATTAAAGCTTGGGAAAACACATCAATATCTGTCAAATGAAAAAGGCTAAAATGATAGAGAAACATGTATTGAGCAATTGTATAAATTGTGAGGGAAGAAAATCTACCAAGCTTTCCTGATTAAAATTTTACAGTCAGATCTCAATTTCAATCAAGTTACAAGCCCAGCATTATAAGCATTGTTCAATAATATAGCAAGTGACAGCTCCTGTCCCAAAGAGCAGCTTATTAATATCATTTGATTTATGAGCTGCAGTAATTATATTATGCATGAAACTTGCCCCTAATGATGCCAAGAGCTACACATTGATCTCTAAAATGGAATTCCGTGGTAGTATTTATTTACACATTCTCTGAGTGCATTTGCAATCTATTGATGTTCATAGTGTAGGACCAAAAGGAATTGCAGATGACCTAACTTATTTTTTGACAAAAAGCAAATGGATTTGTTTGTCTGTTTATTTGTTTGCTTATTTAAACAAACTTATTGGGGTGAAAACCTTATTTCCTGTAGGCCAGGACCAGAACCAGCCAGTATCCATGGGTCCTTAGAGAAGTGTTGCACAGTCTAATAAAACCCTGCTGAAAACAACTGGACTGGATGGGATGAGGAAAAAGGACTCAGACGGCTGGAGAAGGGAGTGAGTGGGGAGTGTGTGATGACAGAAATGCCACATTGCTGTCACTTGGGTCATAAAGACAACTGCACTATGTTTGCATTTAAAAAACCTCCTGCTTTAATGAAAATTAAAACATACCAGGGAGGGTGGGTGGAGCATCTGAATTCTGGTGTCATTTAGAAGCACTCCTGAGGAATACAGGCTAAAATGTCATAATATTATCTTTAACACCATTAAACATTCTAAGAATTCAATCATCATACTCATTGCAATCACATAATTAAAACTCAGGATAAAATAGTATAATTGCTGCTTTATGGCCATCATTATGTAATGAGTGGTTTTATGGCAATCTCAGCTAAATCTGGATTTGGGTAATTTTAAGAAATTGATTTCCACAATACCATTCATGATTTTGATTCAGAATTCTTCAAAATAAAGAGAAATTCTGCCAAAGTCAAAGATGTTGTTTGTGGTTTTCTCTTTTAAAAAAGATTTGAGACCAATTTGCCTTTTGAAACTGTCCAATAAAAACTTGAAAACTCAGAAAGTGTAGAGTGAAAATTTTTTTAGAGGCATAAGCAGCCAGCTTCAAGCAGATTAATAGAAATTCTCAGCACAAAGTGATTCTTAACGAAGATGATAAGCCCCAGAAAATAACCATTTATGGGCAATATATAACTTAACTTAAAACAGCAGCTCAATCACAGAGCTGCTGCCTCCCACACACCAGATTCTGTGCTGTGCCTCTCAAGATCTGGAGCATGAAAGACACAGCCTAAGGAAGAGAAAGGGAAAAAAAATAGAAATAAATCTTTGTGTGTATCTATTGTACTTCTGAAATACTGGCTCAGTTTGAGCAGCTCTGTCCTAGAGCTGCCTCAGCCATTTCCCTGGAGACGCTCTGCAGCTCAGCCTTTCTCTCCCATCCCAGTTCCCTCCCATCCCAATTCCCCATCCCAGTTCCCTCCCATCCCAATTCCCCATCCCAACTCCCTCTCATCCCAATTCCCTCTATTCCCAATTCCCATCCATCCCAATTCCCTCCCATCCCAGTTCCTTCCATTCCCAGTTAATTAATTGATTGATTAACCTGCCAGGCCGAGTTCATCAGCAGAAAACAGCACCGAGATAAGGCAAAATGAAAGGAACATATTTCACATCTGAACTCCTGACCAAGCTGAGAGGCTCCTCTCAATTCTGAGATTTATGAAAAGAGATTTAAATTAAACCCCCACACAAACTGCACTGTAATCTAAGAGATCGCAGTTCAAGCTGAGTCCTCCAAGCACAGGGGACACCTGTATGGATCTGTCATTATCAGATTCTCATTATATTTTCGTGCTCCTTTTCTGGACTGTGAACAGTGTCTTAATTTATGCTAAAACAATTCAACTCTGGAACCATTAATTCAGCTCACTTTTCAGGTTCATAAACATTTGCTCCTCCTTCGGATTTGATATTCTGGTTTTGTTTTCTTTCCTGCCTGCACATGAGGTAGAAACAAAGACTTTTGCATAGTAGTCAGAAAGAGATTCCTTCAGGAAAGTTATCATTCAGTGTCTTTCTGTGATCTCTTCAAATGTGAACACATTGGGGTGTGTTTCCACAAATCTTCCCACCTTTTCTATCATTGAATAGCTGACTTTTGAAGCAGAGGCACTCCTCATAGTGGGAGCCAAAAAGTACATTAGTGAATTCTTCTAAGAGAAGTGTGCTGTTAAATAACATGCAGACTAATTAATGTAAATGCCATGGTGAGAACCTGCTGACATTGTTGAAGTTAATGATCCAGCTGCATTATCATTTCCAACACTGTAATGTTGAGAAAACCCACAAAACTTGGTTTACTGCATTCTGCTTTTTCACTGGGCATCTTTCAGAGACGCCTGAACAGCCTTTCTACACTCCAGTAGAGACCACCGTGTGAATTTACCATGGAATTTGGGACAATAGATTGGCTTTACCCACAGCCTTGAGCAAACTCCAGCATTCTGTTTGATGAGTCTGAGGCCTCACCCACCTCCCTGACCCATCTCCGTGCCTCCATCCTCTCACATCCATATTACATTATTATATTTGCACATGTAAACAACATTTAATGCACAACATTATGAGGAAGGAGCCCTTTTGCCAGGCTGACCTGGACCATGTAAAAACCAGTGTTTACTTCTCAGCCATGCATATCCTGCAGCTGGAACACCCCGATAGATCTGGGGAAGAGGGGCAGGGTTCAGGGGAAGGCATAGCACTGCAGTGCCTCTCCTCGGTAACAGCATAGGCACAAAAACACCCATCCTGCCCGCTAGGCAAAAGGAGATGCTCCTCAAAGTTTACGAAGGAGCTGTTCTGTGGAATAATTGCTTGTCATTTCTGTATAATTACGTTTTGACTGCAACTGCTCTTCAGACAAGGTACGAGATCTGAAGCATGGGCACTTCTCACCCTCTTGTCTGGGTGCATGGCAATGAAGGAGGCTTTTGAAAAGTCAGAAATCCACATCGGTAACACACAAAGCTCTTAAAGAAAATGAATAAAAGAACACGGTGCTCTAAATGGCCTAAAGAACAGGACAGCCAGTGATGAACTTTGGTTCGTTTCATCAGGAGTGTTTGTGCTGCTAATTTTCGTAGTCCGGAATGAAGGGCTGTGCTTTAAAAAGCAGCAGAAAATCGCGAAGAAAACAATGCAGCATCACGGCCTCAGTTCGTATTGCACAAGCCAGGAATCACTGCGATCTTATTTCGGCGGGGCTGAACAGCCCCGACCCACAAATGCATTCAACCACCAAAGGACTTTTTTCACCGGGAAATGAAGCTCGTACATCCCGGCCCCTGTCTCCAGCGGTGCCGCCACATATTCCTTTTCTACCTAAGTGTGATTCATTTTACAGTTTTAGAATTTCCTTTCAGCTACAAGTCCTGCATAGGGACTGCTCCTCAGGAAGGATAAAAATGACCAGCACAGTTGGCCCTCTTGCCTAAAGCCACTGAGACCCAGCGTTTCTCTGAAATCACAGCAACACAGATTCCTCTGGCCAAGGGAGGGATCTGATGAGGCCCCAGGCAGACAGACAGACAGACAGACAGACAGACAGACCTTTTCCTGTCATGGCTTCTTCTATGACCAGACAATTACTTTGAAGACCATACTCTAGGGACAGATTTTCTAGAGATCTCAGATATGCTCTAAATTCCGAAACAAAGGTACAGATTCTAAAAAAGTGCTCAGTGAAGGAAAAATACCAAATACAAGATAAGACACTACAATAAAATCACATTTTATGAGAAAATGGAATTGGTAAACTGGGGTTTTTTCCTTTCCTGTAACTTGTTTTTACTGACAGTGGGTGTCTGTCAAACAGAAACAGATTTATTTGCGACCAACCTCTTTGGACAGCCCTTGCTTTGTTGTCGAAAACCAGAAATGGGGCCATCAAGAGTACACCTTATGCTATCCAATCCAGCCTTTCAACAGCGAGTAGATGGTTTCAGGAAGATAGCAGCTTCAAAGAAATATGTTGGCCTAAATTTCAATTATTCTGCTATGAAGGAATGAAACTACTTGCCCAAAGGAATTTTAAGCTGCTCCGAGCCAAAGTCTACATAATGTCTTTCAATTCTGTAGGTTTCATGTGAGATGTTTGAGTCCTACAGAAACACAAACAATTGCGGGTCTTACTGACATGACATCCCAATTCTTAGCTAGCAAACCATTCTCCTTTGCTGAAGGTCACTGAAAAGAATTTTCAGTGAAATGAACAGAGGATTCAAAAGACCAGAAAGTTTTTGTATCAACTTGAAGTCCACAATGAAAGTTACAAAATGACAGCTCTATTTTAAAGCTAATCACAGCTTTGATGCTCCTCACCGAAAGCATGTACAAAGAACCTTTGGTGACTACACAGCAGCTAATTTGAGGATACCAACAGATCACACTGCTTCTCCAAGGATGTTTTAAACTGACCCTTTATTGCCTCTTTTCATCTCTTAAAAGCTGATGTCACTGCGGCCCTGGCAGAGTGTCACTGTGCAAAGCTTCCAGCACTCAGTAGCCTTTGGAAGAGCATTCCCATGGTAACACTTCAAATCCTGATGGCTACATCCTTTCAGCACAATGAGCTTAATATCAGATGCTTGAGCCATCTGTCCAGCTCCTCAATTAACATAGTTAGCTACTGAAACTTCAGCAATTACTGAAATCACACTGCAATCAAGGAACAAATCCACAACACAAAAGCAGGACAAAGGAAACCTTAAAGCCACACTCAAGCAGATCTGGTATGAGTGAAAAGAGAATGAGAGCTACTTCATCCAGAATTAAATGCAATTAGAACTTAATCTGGCCCATAATATTGGCCTCAAGTCCTCATTTGGACTGTGGAGCAGCTGGAATCCTGTTCTCATTACTGTAAATGACTGTGTGGTGCAAGGAAACAGAAAACCAAGCTCAGCACTTGTGTCCTCTGTAAAATAACTTAAGAAACACCTTGGGACTGAGATGAAAGCAAAGCAGCCTAAGGCCGGGCCATGAGAAGGAAGATGCCCTTTTCTGCTGGCTTTGGACTCGAGGTAAATACCGTGCAGTCATCTGGATATATTAAAAACCTGGGAGATAAAAGTACACTGAGCACAATCAAACCCGTGGTGTGTAGGTATGGAGTGAAAATCACTGGGTTAGAGCAGTAAACAGAGGGGACAGCGGGCAGGGAAGGGGACAGCACACGGTCTGTGAGGGACACACCTGCAGGGGAGCCCCTGGGCAGGGCAGGGCTGGGCAGAGCTGGGCTGGGCTGGCACTCGTGCCTTTTGGCACTCGTGCCTTTGCCCCTCTGCAGTGTCAGCACTCAGCAGGTCTTTGGCTCCTGTTCTCCTGCAGGGCCAGGCTCAGGGGCTCACCTCACCTGCCTGGAAATTCAGAGGTCTTCAACCAGGGATCTGCACCACCTGAGGAGTCCTCAGAGAGACACAGACATTTCCAGAACATGACTTATATGGCACTTTAGGCATTTATTGTAGAATAAGACAAATCATTCCCTATTTCTCTCCATGGGCTATAAAAGCACTCTGAAGGCTCAGCTCAGCTCAGCATGTCTGCGCAGTGGATATCTAAATTAAGGCAGCACAGTCCTATCTCAGAGTACTCTGATGATTGTGAGAACTGTTTTCTTGGTTTGCAGGGATCACAGATGTCATGAAACCAATGATGTTTTGTACTACAGCTGCAAGATCTGCTAAATCCATGCTAAAGCATCACAAAAAGATACTCAAGATCTTGCCCTGCCACAAACAGCAGCCTGTTACACTCCTGAGTGCAGCACTTCTTTCTGTTTGCAACAAGAGAAATTCTGCTCCAAGCTATAAGAAAACTGTGTGAAACTGTGTAAAAACTGTATCAAACAGTAAGTTTATGTCAAAAGGCATTCTGGTGACACAAGTCAGCAAAAGAAAGACAAGATACCAATGGATGCACTGGCAGCAGTTTGTCCCCTCACACCAGCACTACTGCACAGCCTTTCATCCTTCAGCTCCTGCTGGGTTTGATATTGAAGTGTCACTGTCAGCCTTGAGTATTTCAGGTAGTGCTTCTGTTTCCTGGATTTAATCCATGAAGGGAAGCAGTAGAGCCCACAGAGCTGTTTGTTTTGCAGGCTCACGTTCCCACAGCCTCCACCTGCAAGTGAAGAAAAGTTCACTTGGCAGAGAGCTGAGGGGTCTCCCCTCCATCAGCCTGGGCTTTTCCCTCAGGTCACTTCTCAGTCTGCTGCACAAATTTATTCTGTCCCCACCGGGCCCTCTGTCTGTCCTCTAGCTTGCTGCATTGCCTCCACCTGCAATCACAAGGCCATCAATCACAAATCCCCGTGTGATTTAAGGTAATGTCCCCGAGCTGTCCTTTGCACAGAAACTCAGAGCCCTGCCAGCCCTCAGCACCTCCTGGAGCCAGGGGTCACTCCTGGAGCCAGGGGTCACTCCTGTAGCCAACTCTCCCCCCTTGCCTTTCCCCAGCAGGCTGATGGTGACAAGAGGCTGGCCCCACGCCAGACTCTCTAGGCTGGCTGGCTGTCCCCTCTATTTATCTATTTTATCTATCTATCTATATATATCTATTTCCAGCTGTTACTCTGTTACCCCAAGAAGAGCAGATCATGCAGGAAATCCTGTTTCTCTTTAGAGGGATGCAGGGGATTTTGATAGCACAAAGTTCCCTTGTACTCTTTGCAGGGTCTTGTTGCTCTTCTGTGTTTGTGCTAGAGACTATTAAGTCTGCTCATTATTACAAAAGACATTTTTCTAGCTAGAGCTGTTCACAGCACAACATTAATTTTCTCCTCATTTTGTATGAATGTATTGATTTGACCACAGCTACAACCCATGATGTGTTTTGCTGCTATTACATTCAAGTACTTGAAATAATATTGCCATGTAAAACAGAGCTATTAACTGCAGCCTAGTATCTACCAGCCAGTGGTGTGTGATAGAAAAGCAGGGAACTATCCTAAAGGGAAAACTCAAAACATGTAAATATAATTTATTCATTCAAATAATTATAATTGTTTTCAATAACATTCAAATGCAACATTTAGATGATGAAGTTAATTCTCTTTACCCACTCATCCATTGGGTTTTTAGTTATTATAAACCCCAGCTATTACAAGGCTCTTTGTACAGCTGAACAGTAAATGAGCCATATGTGCCAGACTGACCTTTTGTCACATTCTATTTATGAACTCAAGCCTTAAAACAGTTATATCTGAAATCCATTTAATGTTGATATAAGACTATCCACCTTCCTGCAGTCAGAGATAACCCATCTTTTGCTGCTGTGTGTCTTCAATCTTGGGACTCTGCTATTAAAAAATAAAACTATTTCCCAGCTATTGCAGATCTTGTAGAAGTAACTTGGCTGAAGCCACTCTTCATTTTTGTAGTCTGAAACTGCAATATTGTGGTGCCTTTAACTGCTGCCAGCAATGCCAGGCGCACGTTCCTGACTGCAAGAAATGCAATGGAAACCTGACCTGGTTTGGGCTCACCCTGCTGCCCACAGGACTGGCTTTGCCTCTGGGTGATTTCTGTGATTGCCTCTTTCCCAGGGAGGAACGTGTGCTGCTCCCTGGGGAGCCAGGAGCCCTCTCTGCCTCCATCCTGCAAATCATCTCTGATCCTCCTGGGCCTGCTGAGGCACAGAGGCATGAATAATTAATGCCCTGTATTTACATCCAATTATATTTACCACAGAGTGGTTTTTACAGCTGGCAGTAGTGCTGGTGTTTGTTTGGAGTTTTCTGAATAACCAATACAGGATTTAAATTCTATTTTGCCTTGCATTTTCACTGTGACAATCACACAACCTGCAACTGCAACTGAACTGAAAACAACAAACTTAATCCTGTGAAGGCCCATAACAATTCAGGGCCCCAATTTTAAATTTATTTATCAGCAGATTGTTATTAAATCAGACAAACATATGCATACATTAAACACTTCAGTGACCCAGCATCGCCCCAGGAGCTAAACCAAAACCAGCACATGCACAAGCTTTAGAACTCATTACCAAATTGTCCATGGGATACCAGAGGGCAGAGTTCTGTATGAGTCTTCAGTAATTCTGCATTTCAAACTAGCTTATTGGGTTCCATTAAATTGCAGAAATTCTTATTTTGATGGGTGTTACTTCATAGTATAAATTCTACTGTTAAATTTTTTTAAGACTGTTTCTTAATACTTTAGCAATTTTGGACAGTTTTGTGACTTAAGATGAAGCCTATTGTTATTTATTAAGTTTCCAGAACATTTTGTGAAAATAATTAATTTTTAAAGAAGTGAAAGGAAAGGTAAAATTTTCCACGATCTTTAAAATTATTCATTTTCAGTTTTAACACTGACCAGCTGAGGCTGTTGGGAGCACACTGAACTCTCTGCAAAATGACAAAATAAGGGTGTCTAAACTGCACTGCAAACCTGATAGACTGCATGGTGGAAGCAAAGAAATGAGATGAACAAGGGCTCATCTGCATTGGAAAGTTTTACTGCCTTAATTAATCCAAAAACATAATTAAAGCTGTGAAATCTTTCTAGTGTGAATGCAATTTTACCGGTTAAATGAACAAGCACTTGGAGCTCACTATGGTTCAGATATATCATTTACCCATCTGACTGTACCCTACTCTGGCATATTTTAATATACCCAGTTTTCTTCTACAGATGATCCTAGCTACCAATCTAAATCTCACAGAGAAGTTTCATAACACAGAGTCGTGCTGAAATCACACAAGTCTTTTAGATGATCAAAGACAAAATAATTCACAATATTATTTATAATCTTTGTAGTTGTGTTGAAGTTATGTCACTTGTAAGGGTCATTTCCTCTCACTCAATGTATAAATATTCAGATTTTTTTTTTCCTGCTGAGCACTGAGGTACTAAACAAAGCCATGGGAGTAATTTTGAGACTAAAAAGACAACTGGCATTCACACAAAAGTCACAGAGCATTTTATATTGCTGGCAGATTTAGCAGAGAGTCTTTCTGTTGCTTTGCATTCACTTTCCAATGGATCTATATCAAATCTCCATGCACAACAAATATACAATTACCCCTGCCTTTCCTCTGCTTGTGCTCATCCATTTATGTGTAAGTTGGGATCACTACAGTAACATCTGCAGGATCTGAATGACCTCAGAATTTGGAGACCTGGGTTCCCAAAGGGCTCCTGGGCCCTCAGCTGACCGTGGCTGCTGTCAGTGAAAACACCCAAAGGATCCCCGGGGGAGCAGCAGCAGGCAGGAGCCCCAGCTGGGACCCAGGAAATGAACTGGGGTATCACTGCTGTGGGAGCTGAAAGGAACTGGGGTGTCACTGCTGTGGGAACAGAGATGAGCTGGGGTGTCACTGCTGTGGGAGCAGAAAGGAATTGGTGTGTCACTGCTGCGGGACCTGCAATGAACTGGCAATGAAACAAGGCAGAGTGCCCCTTTACACCACTGTGGTCCTGCAGGCTTGTGCTTAATGGGAAGAAATTGTCAAATACCAGGTCAACTGAGTTTTCCATCCCTGATCGGGAGCGGGCGACCTTCTCCCCCACAGAACTGAATACAGGATCAGCAGGGTTTGGTGTCTCTCCCCTCCTGAGCCCCCGTGGCATATGGGGCTCTGTTAGATAAGAGCACTCAGCTGTCCTGTTCTGCTGGAAAAAACCTCCTGCTGTTCAGGTACTGAGCAGTATTGATGGGTGCCAGTCAGTCTCCAGACTGCAGCATGGCTGAGGGAGATTGTGCTTTTGCATTCATGTTCACATGGGAAGATGAAAGCTTCCAGTAGAAAATCATCTCCACTTTACACAGTTCAGTCCCCCACCTCCCCTGTGCTTTTCAACATTTCCAAAACATTTTCCCAAGGTTGGAATAGGTCAAAATTGTTATCTCCAATTATTTGATGTGCCTAAAATCGTGATGTAGCAAAGCAATTAAGTGTGACTAAAGAGAGTCCTGTCAGTGACACCAGCAGTGTCAGTGGGGGTGAGAGCCAAGGTCTGGAGCTGAGCTCTGTGCTCCCCTCCCTCACCATGGGTAGAGATGGTGTGAGCCCAGGGATGGTGTGTGTCCAGGGATGATGGTGTGTGCTCGGGGATGGTGTGTGCTCGGGGATGGTGTGATCTCAGGGATGGTGTGATCTCAGGGATGGTGTGAGCCCAGGGATGGTGTGTGCCCAGGGATGGTGTGATCTCAGGGATGGTGTGTGTCCAGGGATGGTGTGTGCCCAGGGATGGTGTGTGCTCAGGGATGGTGTGATCTCAGGGATGGTGTGTGTCCAGGGATGGTGTGTGCTCAGGGATGGTGTGTGCTCAGTGATGATGGTGTGTGCCCAGGGATGGTGTGATCTCAGGGATGGTGTGATCTCAGTGATGATGATGTGTGCCCAGGGATGGTGTGTGCCCAGGGATGGTGTGTGTCCAGGGATGGTGTGATCTCAGGGATGGTGTGTGCTCCAGCCCTCACCAGTGATGATGGTGTGTGCCCCCCCTGAGCTCTGCACAGTCTCCAGTCTCAGAGCCTCATTACTGCGAATGAGCAAAGTTAATTGGCGTGGGCTCCCACTTGCGCAAAACGAAGGTTTTGAAAAGGTCTGTTTTGCACATTACAGCAAAGGCAAGACCTTTCAAAGGTTTTTGTGACTGTGTAGATGAAAGGACAGACAGAAGGAAAAGCCAGCCTGAGAAATGAGTCTCAGGGTTTGAGGTTAGGCTGTCTGTGACTCAAACTGCTTTCCTCAAAGAGAGGCTCTCCGCATCACCCTCCAATTTTCTATCAATTTGGCACAGATCTATCCGGTTTTCTCCAGAAATCCCATCCTTGAACAGAGAGGCCTCTTTGAATCGAAATTTTCAGAACATATCTGTGCTCCCACGAGAAACTAAAAACTTCCCAAACAACCTTTTAAAGCGAGGAAGGCTGCAGGAAACACTGCAAAGTGGACAGTGAATCAGTAAATGAAATTAACACAGGATGGCATGGACTCACTTAAGTGATGTGTGGCACTGCCACAAACCAGCACAAGCTGATTTAAGGAACATAATCATTAGGATGAATCCTGGATTGAGTTTGGCATCCAGACTCTGCACACAGCTGGTGCTCAAATGACAGAAAACCAAACAATAACATCACTATCTTCTATGAGGAATAAACAACAAAATAACACAAGTTTCAAAAACTCAGAAACTTTGTCCAAGACCATTGAGAGTGTTTAATTAAATATAGTCATGAAATGGCACTTGCTTATGTTAAAATAACCAAAAAAATTGCAATATTACTACACTAACATTGTCAAGCTCAGGAAAAAAGCCTGTGAAGAAAAGTGTCAGTTTTCAAAAATTTCTCCTTGGCTTCCCTGTAAATTGGTATTTTAAAAGCTCTACTAGCCTTTATTCTTCGGTTTCTCTGTGGCTGTTAAGACAAGTAATAACTCCCTCTTTAAAAACCGCAATAAAAAATCGAATCAGATACCAAAATTTCTTCCATAAGCCCCAAAATTGGGCCCATTTCCATTCTAAGCATTACTGCCAAAACTGAGCAAGATAATTGGTGTACTTGAAGGATGCAGGGCCATTGGAAGTGGATTTTTTTTCATCTAACTAATGTTCCTCTCTAGTCAAAAAACAGAGACTGCCATCCCACACGTTCATCTATTCTCAGAAGTGAGTTCACTCTGGTGTCAGCTTTTCCCCAGATTCTGACTGCAAAAGTTAATGCATTTACACCAGTGTATTAGATTTAGAAATTGAAATATTATAAAATATATTAATGAAATATGGTAGAAAATAAGTCTGGAAATGCCATCAAGTCACACAGTCGGTCCTTTTTCCAAGAGAAGTCTGAACCCCGTATTTCTTGACAGAAGATTTACAGAGAATTAGAAAATTCTGTGATGGAAATTCTGCTTTCTTCCTAAACCATGTGGTCTCATATTTTTCTTTAACTGACAAGCTGAGACAGCTCAAGCGGCTAATACAATTTAATTGACTTAGGGTTGGCAATTCTCCAAAATAATAAAGAAAAGCTTGGGGAAAAAACATTCCTTTTCCCTCTTCCTTGAGTACTAATCCAAGACAAAATTCAATGAGGATTTATTATATGTACACAAGGAAGTTGGGCGTCCAGTTATCTTAAAAGCACTGGTGAAATTTAGTATGTTATTTCCTGAAAACAACTTTGAAAATCCCAATCCAAAAGAGTGAGTTGCCTGTTCATTAAAGGAACCATTCATTATAACAGTATTGATTGTGTATTAACTTAATCCACACACTTACCTTCAATCGGAACCCGTTAAGCACCTGCCAGGTGTGAACCACAAACATCAATGAGGTTTTCAAGCGATAGAGCAGCTGTGCATAACCATGGAGAGCATTCAGACAAAAGGGAAAGGCGTGAAGTGCTTTAGCACAGCAGCTCAATGAGCCACAAGTTCTAACAATGGAGCTTAAGAAGTTGCTCGAGGAGGGTTTGAACAGGAAAGTGAGGTGGAAATGCACAGCGGAGGATTAATCACTTACACAATGTATTATAGAAATTGTCATTTAATATCAAACTGATTCCAAGCCTTAGACATTCCATCTACAACATTTCCTACAGAAAGGTGAGCCTCAGCTTGTGGTCCTTCATGGTTTGTTTGGACCTAATCTTATATTTTGGCTTACTGAGATCGGGGCATTGTATTTTTCAAACCATTTATTTTATTTAGCACATACGGCCCTTTCCATAGCGTTCTTCTGTACTGTCATGAAATCCTGCATTGCACTGGTTTTAGGAGTAATATGCATTAAGCATAAAGATAAAATAACTGGAACGTCAATCATTATTTAGCTGCTTTTCCCCTTTGCCCAAGTCTTAAACCCAATGCACAAATCTGCATTGGAAATGCAATAGCAAAAAAAAAGTGAAATAGTTTTAATAAATTATTCTGAAAGATATTAGATAGAGGTCAATTCCCAATTCTCTTGAACTCCATCACAGAACTCTCATTTAATTTTCTGGGAATAGAATTTGGCCCTAATCACTTATAAAATGGCATTAAACTTCTGGCTTTCTTCCCAGAACCTGAAATGAAAATACACCAATGAAAATCTGCAGAATCATAAAACAGAGCTTCCTACAGAAGGGAAAGCCTTATATGTCACTTTATGAAACAGATTTTTTAGGTCCTTAGATTGCCACCTTCAACATGAGCCAGATTATCCTGTTATTCATAAATTGATTAAAATGCCTGAAGTCAGGAGCAATTTCTTGAACTTGCCTTGAGTCAGTGGGGTTTCCACATCTAAAGGTTTTTCAGCATGCATTTAAAGTTGAAGAGTATGAGCAGCTATCATTTCTGTAAGACCATAATAAAGGTCAAACATTTATTAGACTGAAAGTGACATTAATCCCTTCTGAATTCTTATTAGAGGAGGTCCATCATGGTATCATTTTCTTGGAGAGTGATAGGTCAGCTGTCAAATCTATCACGATGTCTGTCTTTGTTTTCCTACTGCCAAGACAGGACCACAGAGAACGGAAGGGATTCAAGGAAATACTTCTCAAAAGCACCAATTTGACAATTTTAATTAAAGACACAAATTCAAGCATATGGAAATCCATTACCTGGAAATCCTGGAGTTGGTTCTTCATTCTACACTGACTTAAAGAAATTGAATTTCGATATAGAACTGCACAAGCCACTTGGATTCTTACGTAACTACCAACGAGAAATTACCTAACCCAGAACATACAGAAGACTGGATTTCAGCTGGGGCTGTATTCTTACCCAAGAGAATCAAGGAATCACCCTCACGACCTGACATCCTTGCCTGAACTGGAGCAGGGTCCTGGGAGGTCCAGTCCAGTACCCCATAGAGCTGGCATTCCCCCTTTGTGTGATGAATATTAATTATGAATGCATGAAATGCTGGGACAAGCACCAGGTGTCCTGTCCCTTTCAGGAGACAGGGATGGACTGATCCTCCCTTGGCAGGTGGGGACCTCAATGCATCGTGTTTAGTTAACAGATTAGCATATTCTTTAAATTAAAAAACTATTTTCAATGAGAGAAATGCAATAAAATTAAAAATGTGAAAAGAAAGACATATTTTACCTAATGTGGTCATGCTTCTGGTTTTAAATGTCAGTGAGAGCTGCCCAAGTTACTTGTGTTTTATGTATTTGTGCATGTTGGTTTAAGAAGATCATAAAATTGCACAAGTGGAAAATATATTATTTTAACTGCAGAGGGCAAGTCAAGCAAGGGAAGAAAAAGAATATGGAGGAAGTTACTCCTGTGTTACTTGTCATTAGGAGGTGACTGCATATTTCTTTAAACCAGGCTAAGAGGCAGAAAAGCTTACAAGATAACAATCCATTATTAAAAGAAAAAGGGTCGGGGAGGGAGGAGAAAGGAAAGGAGAAGAAAGAGAGAGAAAGGAGGCATCAAAATCTCTAAGAATCAACAAAAAACCAAAACACAGGGTAGCCAGGGAAAATCAGGAATAATTTCCATAAACTTCTCCAATTTTACACCCAGGATAATTCAGTCTGTGCCACAGGCATGAGAGTTAAAAAATATGGAAGCAATGAAATCAGTCAACATTCACAGAAGAATAAACTCATATTGTTTAAACAGGCCTCTCTCTCCTATTTACTGTTTGATGAGCAGGTATTTCTGGTAATCACTGCCCAAAATCCACTGTGTTCTAACTCTGCAGTGGAACAGCATTGATTTTTACCAGGAGGGGCAGAGGAGCCTTCCTATCTGTGACAGAGCTGAACAAAGCTCCTCCCTCCGAATTCACACCTCCAAATACAGATCTAGGCACTGGGTTATGCAGCTCAGATCCTACCAGGAATACACACATTTCTAGCGGCAAGTATTCCAAATTTCTTTATATAATTTCACAGATTATGCTATGATGATTCGCTGTGAATATACAATGTATCACATTGATTTGCAGCATTGATAGTGGGAAATCTTACAAAGAACCTCCAAAAATTGTGCTAAAATGAGACATGAAGTGAGTTTTGCTTGAGAAGGGAGGAGGAGATGTAATTTTACCACTTGGTGAAAACAGTCTCCCCAAAATAGGACAATGCTGAACTGAGATTAGATAAACCATTTTAAGTGGTCATAGTCACGACTCACAGAACACAAACTGAATACATGATGATTTAAACTGGAGGAACGAAGAAAAGTTTTAATGACAAGAATGAAAGTTCTGAAGATGAAGATAAATTTCTTTTCCATATTTTTTTTTAAAGTATGAACTTGTAGGAAAGTTTTTGACCTGAATAATTTCTCATACTGGTCTAAAATACATTTGTCAGGGATTCAGCTTCCACAGGTAGAGTATAAAAGACTAAAAATATGACACAATTAAAGAGGGAGAACAGACAATCCCACTAGTATACATGTAATTGCAGCAGTATCTCCTAAAGCACTCTGCTGGTACCCACACATAAGCTGAGAATACAAGTAATTCTATTTTTAGCTGCTAGATGTAGCATGTTTGGCATCCCCCAGGTTTTATCCAATCCTGCAAGGCCACAAAAACCTTCTGCATGTAGTGCATATTAATATTATATATTTAGGAAGAGCAGTTCCTGGTTTTAGCTGCTCCCTAAAAGACTGTAGAAGGCTGTATCATGTATCCAAAAATCCATTATTAAGTTCATATTAGCATTTTGAGTCCCTAAGGAAGTGGATGTTGTTGCAGGTTACCCACAAAGAATCTACTTTCAGTAACGAGGAGCGGAACTCTGACATCTGTCAACTGAACAAATTCCACTGTTTTGTAAATATTGATCAAACAATCATGGCTAATGATACAACTCTAAGTGAATTAGACAAATGTTCCCACATGGCCATCAATTTAATTCCCAGACTAAATTAGCTTCTTCTGTAAAGCAAAACCCTTTTAAGGATGATAAATTGTTCAGTGGCATCAACGTCCATTTCAATTATGGCTTTATTCTGGTGGAGGCTGCTCTGCGTAATGCACCTGCTGTTCACCTAGTTGTGCTGCAAGAAAATACAGTGGAAACCACATGACACTGACCTCAAACATTTATTTCCCATTTCTCTAAAATACGGGGTAGCTGATGTAGATGATACACAGAAGTTATTACTTTTCTCTGTACTGAGCTGAAATCACCATTATTAGGAAATAGACTGATTTAATTCACCTTAGCACAGCTGTGTGTCAGAAGTGCACTGGAGATGGGAGCTGCCACCTCAACATGAGCTCGGAGAAGTCTGGAGTCAGAATGCACTGAGAGGATTCTTGCAAATGGGCAGAAAACACTTCTCAAAACCCAACTAACTGTCTCAGAAGTAATTAATGCATCACTGCATTAATCACTGCCTGCTTCAGTGGAGACAAAGCTGCTCCAGGGTCAGCTCTGCTGGCCCCAGTAAGGCAAGAAGGGAGGGGTGGGGGTTAAACTGGTCCCACTTGGAGAAAAACCAGGGAACACTTCTCAAATCTGCTGTCTCCAGGTCTGAAATTCTGCTTGGTGGAAATGGGGAGCAGCTCCCCGCTGGCTTCTGTGGACTTTCAAAAGCCTGATCTGGAATATGTAATGCCTTTTTATTGCTGTCTTTTAGTCTTTATTGGCAGCAGTTCATTTGTTTTGAGAGACTAGAAAGCCTCCCTAAAACTAATCTCAACCAAAGTGTCATTTATTTGCAAGCAGTTTATTTCGAAATTTTTCAGTTACAATAAACTGCTTTTTTTGTAAACATCATTACATTTCAAACTCAATTTTGTGACACAACGACTTTTAACTTTCTCTGCATAGACACTTTGCCTTGATACATTCTAGTAACTTTCAGTAGATGGAAAGAAAGACCTGACTAGGTAGTTATTCAAAATTATAAGTACTTTTTCCCTGACAAGAAAGACAGCTGCTGTTTAAATGATCTTGTCTCACATGGGGAAAGAAAAAGCTTTGCCACAGTACAAATATGGGCTGCCCACAGGGCAGAAACAGAGCACAGCACGAGCCTCAAAGCCCTGCTGGTACATTATGCAAAAGCAAACAGTAAAAAAGGAAGAGGTTACAGAGGTAATTTGGTGTTGCATTTAGAGGCTAATAAAGATCTTTTTTGAAGAGAGGGTCAGCTTTTTAGGATATTCAGGTGGCTAGCTCAATAAAAGTGCCTAAATGCCTTTAAATCTCCCACATGGTGCTCATTCTGATGGGAACTGTGATGTTACCAGAAGAACGAAACAAGTTGTGTTTAGTCTGTGAGAAAATTTGTGTTTCTTTTTCTCTAATTGCTTTGTGTCTTTCTCTATCTTTGACCCCGGTTTGAAAAGACACAGTTCAAGGATATGTTTGAATAAGTGAGGAGAGAGAATCCTAGAATATCCTGAGTTGGGAGGGATCAGCAAGGATCATCATATTCCACACCAAGAATCAAACCTGAGAGCATTGGCCAAGCATGCCACATCCCCTCCCAGACATGGATGACTCCAAAACATTATCATTATTAACACCCCAACCTAGCTACCCCTTGGAGTGACAGGACTTATCCTTTAGCAATAAATCTCTGTTACCTGTCAGTCTCAGCTGAGGATGTGCCAGGTGTCCCCTCAGCCTGGGCCTGCTCTTTGCAGCTCCTTCCCGTGGCATTCCTGAGCAAAGCACACAACACACACCCTAACACACACCACTTCTGCTCCCTCCTCCCAGTCATTGCAGGTACCTGAATCCAGCCTGCAGGGTTGCTGGGAGAAGAGTTCACCAGGAGCTCTAAAGCACTATTGAGAATTACTGATGACCACCCCAGGGCTGGCCAGAAAATGGAACGTCTCCTCCATGACTCATTCCAAAACTTATCTTCAATCTGAGTTCAAATGAAAGTCAATGACTCAAAATTAATTGTACAAATTCAAGTAAATATTTCTTTCTAATAAGCATGTTCCTGTGAATCACTTAAATGAAAGTATTTCCAGGAAGAGATGGATCATTTTGTACACAGTTGTTATCTGGAACACAGGCGATGATGTGAAGGCTGATGTATCACCACACACATTCAGATCAGGAGAATGGGATGAAACTGTTGCCTCTCCAGAGTGCCAACCTCAGGAGCAATTATTCAAATGAAAATTCCGCCCTATATGGCTTTTAAAAGGTTTACTTTTCATTTCTGCCAGGCATCAGTGCAGAAACCCCTCTCCCTCACTGCCTGCCCATACACATCAATTAAAACCCCAGTTAATCACTATTGCTTCCTGACCAACAGAAGGTTTAAGACAGCACTGATGAGGTTTTTCTTTAGTATAATGCAGGAATTAATTTTCAGGAAACAATTTGTTTTCTTTTCAATTTTTTATACCTCCAATGTACTACAGCACTTTGGATGTATGGACTTCTTTATATCTCTAAAATAGAGCTGACAGGGCTAATCAGCAATTCAATATTTAATCTGAATGAAGGACTCTGTAATAGTTGGTGTAAGGAATGGCGTACAGGCAAATGTTCTCTTTTGGATGGCTTCTTTGGGCTCATTACTGTTTTCCTTTGCTCTGAACTGGGTCACACTCTGACTCATTAATTGTCTTCTGAGATTTGACCCATTTTTCTGAGTAGTCCTCCAAGACCTCTCAAAAAATGGATGAAAGCAGTCCAAATTGCTGCGGTGGGTTTTTTGAGGTTGCCTGAATAATCTGAGCAGTTGTGTGAAAAATCAGGAAGGACTGAATCCAGTCTGGCAGGGTGAAACCCACAGGGGAGGACCAAACTCAGCCTTTGGGGGAAGCTCCAAAGACCCTGGGATGGGATGGGATGGGATGGGATGGGATGGGATGGGATGGGATGGGATGGGATGGGATGGGGAAGTCACTGCCCTGAGTTCTGTCTAGCCCCAAAAAGGGAGCAAAGCCTCCACATTTATCCATTTTACTATGTAAAATACAGATATTTAGACAGAGGTAAGAACTCCAAAGTCTTTCTTGATGAAAAGTTGCCATAACACTTTCATTCCTCAGAGTACAAAGAATCCAGGAGAAATAGCCTGGCCCAACTTTGATCAAAAACAAACAAACAAACACACTAATACTCTTAATTCTGAAAATTGACTGCTGCAGTTAATACACTTAGTTTCTGTATAATCTCATCAGTGAATAGTAGGCTAAAAAGAAAATTTAAAAGTGGAAATTTTCTTTGATTAAGTGAATTGTCAAAAGTAAATCAAAATAATTGGAGAAATTGAAAAGGCAAAATAACATTGCTGGTTTGTTAGCATGGGAAATGGTCTCCTGGGGCTTGTTGCACTTAGTATGGATTAGCTGCTTATTGGATAAATGATGTGTCTAAATTTACCCAAATTTTCTCTCATCCATAAATTCATCATGAAAGCAAATTACGTATCTTATAGGAAGTATTTTGTGGGATTTTTTTACCACTAACTTCATTGAAGAGCAAGATAGGAATTTCTGAGTGCTTTTACCTGACTGACATGGGCAAACATCACTTTTTAAATTCCACTGTGATATTTGCAAGAAAACATATCTGCTCTTTCAGAAATGAAACCTCATGTCCTGAGACAGCCAGATAGATATAGATGTAAACAAGGAATCTGAGTCACTGAGGAATAGAAAAAACCAAATCAATCCCAGGAAAAGGTCTCTATTTGTGGGAAAAGGCAATGCGGGTTTGAGATATACAAAACGATACAGTCATAAATTCTCAGGGGTTTACATTTAAAATATTAATCCTAGGAAATTCAAGATCCAATTCTGTGTCTTTTTTTTTCTTTTCTAAGAAAGCTACATTTCCTGCCACAATTTCAGTCTACTGGTATTTGTCTCACTGTCATAAAAAAATATTTTCTACATACTCTTTCTCCTTTTTTTATGAGCAAACATTTCATTGTTTCAGTACCAGGTTCAAGTCTAGTGGAAATTCTAATAACATCAGCTGGATGACTCAACAGCAGCCAGATGAAGTAAGAATTTTACCAGACACTCCTGTCCCCAGAGACAATGCAATAAGCAATAGCCTTTTCTGACTGCAGACATTTTAGAATGTGGAAAAATAGAGATGGTTGTACACATTAAATGCCTCACAAGCATGTGAGCCAAAACAAAACTGGAATCATTGTTCATTGTAATTACTTTTCCCCACATGTATCAGTCTCGTCTCTCAGTCAAAGGCCTGTTCTAGAAATTGGAACAATTTTAGTCACCACTTTGTTCTCCTACTGCTAAGGTGGCTGGAATGAAGAGTTTAACCTGCACCACTGCTAGGAGCTGGCTGAGCAGCAGCCATAATTCCAGAAGTGCTTTGGTGTTAATTATTATTTACAGTTAACACCTCACTTTTGAGCCCTGCACTGTGATGGGCACTGGAGTGAAGCTCACATTTATTTTATAACAGGAAAGGCCTCCTGCCATCAGGGCTTTGTAGTCGTGACTGGCAGTGGAGGAAACAGGAACCCCAAATATACAAAACTTGAATATATTTTAATAACTGTAGCACTGATGGAAATGCAACCTTTTCTGAATTTGTATATGTATCCAGGTCATGGTTTCATAGCTGACCTAAATTACCATAATGGATCAAATGAAAACTCTGTGTCCAAATATCTGCAGGTCCTCAAAACACGACCAAATGAACCAGAGCAGTGCAGCAGGTCATGGTAGGATCAGAAGTGCTGAATATCTGTGAGTGCTCTGCAGAGACAGAGTTGTTATTTTGATCTTTAAAACAGATGACTAAAAATATTTTCACAACCAATTGTAAAAAAGCATAGAGTGATTGATATGAACAATGGTAAATTTTTCAAAAGCTTAAGGAAAATTCCTGGGAAGCTACACTGTGATAGCAAAAATAAACTCCATCCATTGGTGTTTTGAATAATGAAAGAAATTCAGTCTTGGCTTGGAGTTCAGCATTTAAATTAATGTCAAGGGGGAAGAAAGGTGGGACCAAAGAAAATCTGGACTGTCTTACATCTTACTTGATCTTTGTCTATAGTAGAAAGCATGTGCAAGATACTTTAACCTCTTTTCATTTTTTCAGTAGAAAACCAAAGAAAATAAAGCCCAAACACAGTACAAAGTAACTGGGGAATTTATCTGAATCCTTTTCATATGAACCTGTTAAAAAAGAAAAAGAAAAAACCTCCTGGGATAAAGCAGAATGGCAGATCTCACCCTCAGTGAGCTAGACCAGAAAGAAAGCCCAAACAGCCTCATACAAAATTCATCTGGGTTAAGCATCGTGGGGCTCCATAAGGGCCAGTAAAGGAGAATATAAAACAGAACAAAAAAATAAAGTAAAAATGCCTCCTGACAAGTTAGTGTAGCAGAGTTGTCTAGATTTGCTCAACATGAATAACAAAAAGCACACAGCAATGGGGTTTGTAGGACCCTGGGATTAGGAATGGGGAATATCCAGAGATATTCCAGAACTGTGTCTATGTCTAGAACTGGCTGAACCAACTCTCCAGCTCTGCAGTGGAACAAGGGAAGTGGCAATCATGAAATCACAGCTGTACTGTCTTTGTGGTAAAATGGGTTTCATTGCCTCAGTGAAACAATTACGTTTGGCAGCTGCTGCACTTGCCTCTAAGAAATATTAGAAATGCCACGACAGTCATTAAGAAAAGTTCAGCATCAAATGACATTTCAGTTTATGGCAACATCTGTTTCAGGGCGAGTTGGAGGAGTAATGGAGGGGGAAAATAAGAAAACTACATCACACATCTGCAATAAATTCCTGCTTTCAGAAGGGATCTGTGGAGTCACTGGGACAGCCAGAGCAGCTGTGAGTGTCACTGCATGAAGCATCACCCCAAGGTGACACCACGTGGGCACCAGGATGCTCTTTGGGACCTGCTTAGTCCCAGAGCTACCTGGGCCACGTGTACAGAACATTTTGGGCAGCTGAGATGGTCCCTTGCATCTGAAACGGGCTGTGGGTGTGTCCAGCTCCTCGCTGTGGGTGCCCGGTCCTGCTGCTCTCCAGTGTCACTGCAAGGACCAGGCTTTGCCCAGATCCCCTTCCTGGGGAGAAACCGCGGGGAGCAGCTCTGGGAGGGACATCACTGCCTCAAACAGACACAAAGGACACAGGACAGGAGCTCTGAGAGGGAACATCACTGCTTCAAACATACACAAAGGACACAAGAGCAGCTCCGAAAGGGAACATCACTACCCCAAACAGCCACAAAGAGAGGGCAAACCACTGCCACAGACACTAGGGACACAGGACAGCAGCTCTGTGCAGCTAATTTTACATATGAACACCAGCTCTAAGCGACTCAAAACTTTAATGTAATGTACAGCACAAGGGGGCAAAGACACCTAAAAAAGTAGCAGGAATAGAAAGGATTAGTAGGAATGTATCCCCCTGGTTCAGAAAGTACATTAATCACCACTGGGGTAAAGTGAGAGAAAGGAGACGTTCATGTGATCTTGCAAAGAGGTGTCAAACAAAGCATTTTCCAACTGAGAGAAGGTGAGGTGCATATGTTGGAGCATTATCTCAAACAGTACAAGAAAAGTACATCTCAGGCTCTCATTTAAGCCCCTTGTGAAAAAAAATCAATGCTAATTGCATATGTTTTCAAAAATACTCTAAATTACTCTATTAAAATAAAGACATGCCTCAGGAAATAGCTCCTGTCATGCATATTAATAGAGTAAGAGAACTCCTTTGAGTTTACTATTTCCTATTTCTGTGGGTTTCCTAGTGAAATCTCTGCAATGGCTGTTTATACCAGCTTATCATGGCACTTGTCCTGCCAGAGTCTCAAAAAATTAAAAGAAAATAAAAGGAAGAGGACAAAAACATACATTAAGATTAATCACTAATGAAAATCAGACCTGTGACCCAGACCCTTGCCAGCATTCCTGAAAGGAGAAGGAGTGAGGCAGCTTCTAATGCACGACCTGATGACAGAATTAAGAAAACCCAGATGAGAAGGGGTTTGAGCCAAGAGCTCCATCTCAAGACTTTCCAAGAGGGGATGTTAGAGAGCAGCATCCAGGTCAGCACCACCAGCCCTGCAGGGCAGCTGCTCTGAGGAAAGACCAAACCAGCAGCATTGATGATAATTGCAGGTTCTGTACTTTAACAGAGGAAACAATTCTTCAATATTATCTGGGATTTGAGTTAGAAGCTCCATTTAAGAAGACAGAGACCTCACAAATGAAATAAACCCAAACCTGATGTTCCTGTGTGTCCTGGACAGTTACAGCCACACGTGAGCTATATCGGCTGTATCGAGTACTCCATGCTGATGAGAAGCATGAAATGTTCTCACTTTCTCTGAAATGAATCAAAATGCATGAATTCAAAATTGCCAGTGACCAGTGACCACAGACACGACACGGGAACCCCCCAAGGTGTGGAAAATCAGCAGAACTGTGACTCAAACCCTTGCAGTGTCTACTGAAACATTTGTACATTGTGTAAACACCAGTTCCCTTAACCTCATCAGCTTTTACCAAGAGCTCACAGCTTTATTTCCCCATCCACACAACCAAAATGAATTTCTTTAGACCCCAGCAAGCAGCCACTGGAACTCACTCTTCCACTGAGCACTGCCTTATTGAGAGGAAAATCAACAGCTGTGTATGAGTTAAAACCTGGATATACAGATATAAATCTAAATTCTTTATCTAACTATCTTTACAACTCTAGGACTTACTTAAAATTAAATTTAGGACACAGAACCCTTACATAAGTCTCTCATTTGTAATGGAAACAGGTATTGCCTTCAATTGCATGAACATGTCAGCAAAAATTATGCATCTGTAAACTGCTAGGGATAATAAAAGTCATTCTTACAAACTGATTTTTGCTGACATCCAACAAAGAAATAACAAATATATATTAGAAATACTTCAGGCACAAATGCAGGTTTGTGCATAGAATGGACTTCTGTTCACAGCTGTAAAGTGGTGCTCTTTTAACCATGGTGGGGAGATTAATTAAATTCAGTAGAAGAAAAATAGTCAGTGTAAAAGCTATGTTCATAAATGGCATAAATCTGAATTTTTCAGGACAAAGACTTAACATGTCTTTATATCTTCCTTGCCTCTCTCCAACACAAAGAACATTTTCTTCTGTAAATTTCTGTAATCCACTGAGAGTGAAAATTAACATCTCCAGACCATCATTAACAGAAGCATTTTGAAACAGTAAAAAATTTCCATTTGTTTCAGTCTGTGCTTTAAAGTCCCCCAAAACAGGAATTGTTCTCAAAGGTGCAATCACAAGTATTTCATCAGAACACAGTTGGCAGTCACAGACTCACAGCTAACAGAGTAGACACCAACCCCAGGAATGCCACACTTGTGAACCTGTAGTAGTGCTTACGTGGGTAAAGGGAAAAAGACTCCAATTCCTCCAAGAATATTCCTCCAAAAATTCTGTGTCACGTTTCATATAAATTAAATTCTAAACAAGCAGTCAAACAATGGCAACATTAGTGAGGTGGGTGGCTACGAGGCCAGAGTGTCTGACAAAAACTCTGGTTTCTGAGGCCTTGTCTGGAACTGAACTGTGCAAGACACTTGTTTAATTTTAGAAAAGCTGTTCAATGTCACCAAGAAGCAGAGACAGTGACTGTGATGGTGCTCTGTGCTCCCTGTTTCCCCAGGAGGTTTTGCCAGGATGGGAGTGCCTGTGAGCAGTGGTGGGCAGGAATAAACACTGCACAGAAACTGGAATGAGGATGAGGATGAGGATGAGGATGAGGATGAGGATGAGGATGAGGATGAGGATGAGGATGAGGATGAGGATGGCAGAGTTGGGCTGGGGGCTGGTGCTGAGTGGGGTTCCCTGCAGAGGCCAGGCTGCTGCTGCTGTCACCATCCCCTCCAGCTCACCTTGGAGAAGAGCAAGAGCTGGAAACGAATCATCTGTCCTTCAGTGAGGAGCTGTGTCAATTAAAATAAACCTCATAATGAGAGAAATTCAGATGAAATGTGTCATCCCATTTCTCTTGAAATATAAAGATTAAAAAGGAGAAATAATGAGACAAATTATAAAAATAAGCCAGTCTGCGAGTGAACAACTGGAAATTAGATATCTGCCTATAAAAAGGCATACTAAAGCTTACTGGAAAGTAAATAGATGCTTGGGGAATATGAAAGCTGTGTAGTTAGAAAAGAGCAAAGTACTTGAACTTGTATCAAAAAGAATGCTAATAATCAAAATGACATTGAGAAATTAGAACAGTGGAAAGAGAGCACACCACAGGCAATTTTAAATGTAAATGCCCTGCAAATGCAAGAAAACCCTGCAGATACTCCAAAGGCAATCAGAAAGCAAAATCTAAATTACAAAAGCCATAGATGAGAACCTCAAATGTCCAGCACACACATATAAATGCTCATATATATAAGTACAGCTGCATGCCGTTCTAATATTTATTAATTCCTGATCTGAAAACAGACACGTAGTGTGTGGCAAAAGAGTGCCGGTTTGATGTCCTGTAGCCAAAGGATCTGGAGTGCAGCAGTACAGAGCCCTTGTCCCAGTGCCCAAGGGCAAGGCAGCTCCTTCTGGGAAATGCCGGAGCTCAGGGTGCAGCCACCTGGGAGCTGTGCAGGATTGAACTGGGAATATTTCTCCCCTTCCGTCCTTCCTGCAGGGATGTAACCCTGACCCTGAGAGCTGTGGCCCTGCAGTCTGCCCTGTTCTCTTTTTCCACTTGCTAACTGTGAGGAGCGAGGCTTGGAATACATTATTCACATCTGAGCCTTCACGGTAACTGCATAAATGACATTTATCACCATTATCTAAACTGGCCAGGAAACCAGGAGTTATGGATGTAAAATTGAACACATCCATTCATACGTACACATACATGCATACACATGTATCTATAAGATGTCTGTGAACAGGTAAATGGGCTATATAAACATTTGAAATAAAAATACCATTTCTGGTTCCCTTAAATCTCATCCCCATTTTTTTACCTTTCTATGCATGATCTGTCTTTCTGAAGAAACCCTTAAAGAAGGCAATTTATTATGCAATAAGGCTTAAAACCCCCTAAATGTGAGGCAATTAACAAATTATATCAAAAGTGGGTGACAAAGAACTCGAGTAACTTAAAAAGTGAACTAGAACTAGGTTAGTACAAGAAAAAAGTACTTGTCACTTAGATACTGGACTAGAATGAAGGAGATTTAGTGCAATTCTCAAGTCCTCCACAGATATAAAGAATGACCCTTGGCCAGTCACTGTGTTTGAAGTCCCCGTTAGGAAATGGGGAATAATGGCAATTACACTGACTCTTTTACTTCGAGGCTGTCTTGTTTGCTTAATTGTAAGAGCACCGAGTGAAAGGTGACTCATTCTTTGTAAATTGAGCCTCAAGCATTTCCTCTTTCTCGAAAAAGTTAAAGAATACCATTGAAAAGGTCTTGTATACTGCAAGTTACCAGCACATAAAGAGGAAAATCAGGCCAATTATAGTTAACAGAGAAATGTAAAGGACAAAGTTGTAAAGACAGATTTTTTTTCCCAAACCATGTCTTGAAAAATGTTAGGAAAATTCAGGCTGCCCAGAAGACATTTGCTGTATTTCAGGGGTAGTCATTTGTCCAGATGGCAGAGGAATTTACTGGGGCATGGATTTAATTCTAACTCATAAGGAGCAGCTAAGTAAGAACTTGAAAGTAGAAAGAAATTTGGGAGGGGAATAAAGAAAAGTCTGCGTTCTCTGTTGCATGAGAATAGTGAAATTCAGCAGATTATGGAGACAGTAGGTTGGATCTTTTGGGAAGACATTCTAAGGGGAAAAGGAGTGCAGAAGAATTGGCAGATATTAAAACAGACTCTATTAAAAACACAAAGGTAAAGGAGTGTACCACAGCAGGAAAACACTTGGCACGACTCTTTAAAGAACTTACACATCTAAAAAGAATGCAGCATAAAGGAGAAATGGAAAAGTATTATAGAACTACACAGATACACAATCAAAAAAACAAAGGTTAAAAGGGACTTATTGCTGGCAAGGAATAGCAGAGGTAAGGGCAAAAAAGTTCTTTCAGTACCACAAGATAGAAAAGGTAGAGATTATCTAAGGGAACTGTGAGCCAGTGGGAGGCAGCAGAGAAGACTGAAGGATTCAAGTTATTTTCCATCCCAGGTGGTTTTGTGCTCATCTCAACAGAAAAACAGCCTGAAGACCAGAACCAGGAGCAGATTACACGTGCAAATACACGGACAACCTGAACGAGTCTGTCCCAGCCTTGTTAAGGGCAACATTAGGAGCAGCAGTAATTACATGTGATGACTCAGTGTCTTAAGACAGCAGGACTTAAAACGCTTTAAATGCTGAGTGCTCACTATATTAAACTGGAACTTCCTATTTATAACAGTCAAGTTCTTGTTCTCTTCTTGGTTTATCCTCTGTAATACTCAGAAGAGTGCTTGGCAATGGCCGTTGTTCAGTCTCAATGTGCTGAAAATTCAGTAATTCTGTGGTGTACCAGTTCCTTCAAAATACTGTCCAAGGGAATAATTCCTGCTACAAGCAACAAAGTGTGTCTTTGTCAGCTTTACAGCCATTTAGGGAGAGCAGCACACGCCAGGAAGTTGTGTAATTATATGGAGTGATATCAACAGAGCCATTTCTCTCCTTCATTATCTATATTCTAATAATTGGACAGTTATCAGTTAATAAACTCTAACTGCAGCTCAAGTCTGGCCCTTTATAAACAATTACCAAAACCTATCAGTACAGCAGGGTAATCACACCTTGTATTTTAAATCATCCCCGAGGACACATCCCGTGGTCCTTGGAAGGATGGCCCCTGCAGATTATTACAGCTCAGCATTACAGAAATCTCAGTGTGGACACTGTCTGTGTCCTGATCCCCAGCCATGGGCACAGCAGCTTTGCCCACCACTGATGAACAGCACAGGACAGGTCCTTGGAGCTGAAAACTGCAAGAAAGTAAATTTCACCAAGAATATTTTATTATTTTCTTACCCCTGCTTGTCTGTTGTATTTTTACTTCTCTCTGTAAACCTTCAGGCACAGCACCTTGGCAGAGTCTCTAAATATCAGTGCAATATAATGTGGATTTGGTGTTTATTACTGTAAATGCAACATCAATTAGATGCAACACAAGGGAGGATAATTACCTGGATTTTTTGGGAAAAATCTGCTCTGTGTGAATATCTGAACATATTAATGGCCCCGTGTCTTCCCACTTCGTGGGATGAGCTGAGGGGTCACCCTCAGGTTTTTTTAAAGACACTTAGTATTTTATTACAACTCAGCACTCTTCCTCTGGAAAAAAAATGGAAAAAATGGTTTAACATCACAGTTCCCTTTGCAAGCTGACATCAAGATACTCTTAATAAAGACAGTAGTTTATTCCCTTAACTTCTGCCTGTAGCATTTACTCAATAAAACACTATATAATTAAGTCAAAAGATCAATATGTGACCCTATGAATTTACAGCCACCAAGACGTCCCCAATATTCTCATATATGGTCCTAAACATAATTTAATCTATGTACTTACACTGCAACTTGGAAGAGAATGTATAAATAATTTAATTCCATACAAATACCTCATTGCAGAGGTGCACCAAGCAGCAGTTGCTGTGCACCCATCCCATCCATGGGCCATGGAAGGCTGTGGAAGGAGGGAATAAATGTTTGCCTGGTGCATTCTGAGCCTTGAGTCACCTCTAACAGGCTCCTGCAGCCACAGCTCTCCTGAAATCATTGAACTGTTCCCCCGGATGATCCTATACCTGCAAGTGAATTTTAGACAACCACCACTTTTATTTTCAATACATTTCCAAGTATTGAAAATCAGATTTGAATATACCTTAAGCACTCAGGAACTGGATAGCCACAGAATGAGCTCCAAATTCATTTGTAAAATTGCTTGTGACTTCTAAGTAGATCACGTGCTGGTTTGGGTCTTGGCATAAACCAGTAACTTTCTGCTCATCTTCTGTGTTTGCACTTTGGAGCTCGGGAAAATGCAGAGGAAATTGCACCCAGAAGTGCAGATGATTTATTGTGCCTTGGGCCAAGCGATACAATTTATGCACTATGTCCTACATAGCCCAGCCCAGAGGCTCTGCATAACACTTTGATGAGGATTTAATTTACTTCCTGTAGTGATAGTATAGCCTGTCATATCAGAATTTAAGTACATTAAACAGCAACACCATAAAACTTCTTATTTTCATTCATAAGTCAGAAGTAATTCCAGCAGGGAAAAAAAAAAAAAAGGATATTTCACATCAGAAACAGATTCTCATCTTCTGAGACAATTTTTTTTTCTGTTGAAAGTCCTAAGAGCAATATCCCATAAACCCCTCTGATCCTGTAGCTGGAGACACTGATAGAATCAAAATCAGAATCAGAATCAGAATCATTAGGTTGGAGGAGACCTCTGATATCAAGTCCAACCCGACCCTTACCTCAACTAAACCCTGGCGCCCAAGTGCCACATCCAGTCTTTTCTTAAACACATCCAGAGAGGGTGACTCCACCACCTCCCTGGGCAGACTATTCCAATACTTTATTACCCTTTCTGTAAAAAACTTTTTCCTCATATCCAGCCTTAATTTCCCTTGGTGCAGCAATAGGCAATAAATGGCAAGGCAGTAGCATGTGCCCATAAGTGTGTCTCCTGTCCTAAAACCCTAAATTGATGATAACACCATCAATTAACACTGTGGGCAATGAGATGCCATCACATCTGCAGGGATCAGTAAAGGTTTTCTGCTGAGATCAGGTCACTGAGTGTCTGGGCACTCCTGGTTCCTGTCAGCTCCCAGCCTAAGAGATGAATTTGAATTACCAGGAAACAGGTCCTACAGCCTGGGCAGCACCAGGATCACTCAGCCAGGCAGCTCCAGGCAAGGGCTGGCAGGGCTGGATTGTGGCTGGAGCTGCTTTCTGAGCAGTGAAAATCATCCCAGTGACAATGGGTCAGGCCACAGCCTTGTTCTGTTCCCCATCCCTGTGGGGAGGGAAGAACTGCACTGCCAGCACTCTGTCTTGCTGTTTTTCCTCTGTAGCAGGATTTTATTTGCAGTGAGGTTCTCAGACACCTTTAGGACACTGCCAGAGCAGGCTGTGAAGCCCTAAGTGCCCCGCTGGTGTCATTAAATAGATTTAATAAAATACAACATTGTGACTTCCATCCCGGCACAAGACACTTTTAATAATCCAGTTATGATTTCCCTGCATTGAAATGATAATGGGTTCTTATTTCCTACAGACTTCAAGAGGAATATGTGAAATATGCTAAATAAGAGATGAACATGTACATAGGTTAAATGGAATTATTCCATGGGAACTCATTCCCTTGTGCCCAGAGCCACTGACACTAATACACAGATTTCAGACATACAGGCTCATGCCATAGACACAGACTTCCCAAAAGATGAATTTTTGCTTACTTGCATGTGTACATTCAATTCACTTAAAATTAATTTTGCATACACAGTTTTTCTTATTAATGACAAAGAGAAAATACTTGGCTGGACTCGACCTGCAGATTGGGCAGACTGCTTTTTATCTCATTTTTCTGAGAAGAATCTAGCTTTTTAAACAGGAGTTAAGTATTCCTGAGAGCAATGCTCATAGGGGCTGAAAAATCTCACAGCTCAAGAGATCCCTGAAGTAGCTAAAGCACCACCTGAAGAAGTAAGAGTGAATAAAACAGTGTCTGGCTTCTATTTCTCTTAAGCTTTTTTGTACACATTTGTCTTTTCCTTATTCTTAGAAAACAACCAACTGAAAGAGTTCATGTTTGTCAATCATTCCCTTCTCCAGTTTCTACAGAGGTAGGAATCCTCTGTGAAGCTCAAACACTAATTAATAAATTCAGCAGAGGATGAAAGTCCAGTTACCATGTTCCATTAATACAAGGCTTTGAAATGCAGCTGGCAGTCAAATTCCAGCAAATTTGCTGTAAAATTACTTGCAGGTCATTTGACTGTAACTGAAGCAATTTAAATAGTACTCAAAAAACTCTTGTTACACTACAAAAGTATCTTTGCTATTGAAATATTTTTAAATAAACAAACAACAGTCTGTTAAATAAACAAACAGTACAACTCAGAGGGAGGAGCTAAGAGGACGATCTCAGCATCACCCACGTGCAATTGGCTTTCTGAGTAAATGATGGGTCCTGCAAAGGGGAAAAATGAAAGCATCAAATTAACACTTGAGAATCTCTTTAACTCAGAACAACGTTTGTAGTGATCTCAGAACCCTTCTAATCCCACTGAACTGTCCTTCAATTAATATTAAAGGCTGTGGCAAGTAATAACCATGAGGGGAATCCCATTCTTAATAGCCCAAAGAAAGATTCAAGTATCAGAGCAGTAAAGCATTTTCTGGACCTGCACAGGAGAAACAGCTGAGGAGATGGAAATTCAACAGGTATTTTATGTATTTTCTGCAGTTCTCGTTACATTAATTTTAACATTTTGTAATTTATGTTTCTATTCTTTATGTAAGTGATGGGTGCCTCCTTTCCTGAATGAAGCATTTCTCTCTTATCATAATGCAGTTCCTAAAACCCATTAAAATCAGAGACACAGTGTTAAAATGTCAAGTGTGTAATTGATGTGTGAAATAAATGGACTCTCAGGGCTATGAAAAGGGTGAGCAGGCACTCTGAAGGATGCTCCAAAGGAAGCCAGCAGAACTCTCTGCTGAAATACAGCAGACAGGAACATTTTAAGGCAGCTTTAACAACTGCCCTTCTTTCTCTTTCCTGACAATGGCTGTAAAATACAAACAAAAATTCAACAAATAAAGTATTTGATTTGGGAAAAAATCCTACTGCAAATCTCCCATTTCTCTGAAATAAAGTGAGGAAGACTCAGCAGCAGAGCAAACAGCCTGAGGTTTATTTTCATGACAACAGCAGATTGTCACAGAACTGAAGCTGGATTGTGATTAATTTTTGTAAAAGACCACAACAGCCAACACTCCTGGAGCCCGAGCCAAGGTGGGAAAGGAGGAAAGCTCGAGTTCCTGGGAGGTAACTCCAGGGAAGTCCAGCCTCTGGCACCTTCAGAAACTGAGGAATAATTATGGATCTTACTCAAACAAAACTTTTACCCATAAAATAAGCATAGGCCTAATCTCTCTCTAGTTTCTTCAAATGGGATACTTTTCTTCACCCTGAAAGGCTGTTAAATATTGTGATTGCACAAGAAAATACATTTCTACATTTGAGAGATTAAGAAATCTATGTGGATATTTATGTAAATAAGATTTATTAACACATATTCATTTTTAAAGATGTGTCGTTTTGCATTATGATAAAATGTTTTAAATTAGTCTATAATTCAAGGGCACAGATGAACACCTTTGAAACATCTAAAGAGGACAGAGAGCTACAGGGATGGATGTATAGAGGGTGAAAATTAATAGAGCCTAACCTTCTAATCAGTCTGAAGATTTTAATTTCCACTGCTACCAGCAGAATTTAATTGTCTATTTAATTGCATAAATGTTGCCAAGTATCATATTTTATATTTCTACAGTCATTATGAATATTCATCTAAAAATGATGATTGCAAATAGGTTGTCAATAGAGCAGATAGACAGTCTGAAATGCTTAATAACCAGCACGATGATAATTATCGACCCTTGTACACTATTTCCCATCCAAGGCATATAATGGCCTCTTCAAATTAACAAAACTTAATTAGGATACATTCCAGTTACCTTGGGAGACTGAAGCCTGAGAGAGCAAAATGAAAGACTGGTCTACAAGAAAGAAGTCTGGTCTTGTAGACCAGCACTGAAATTAGAAAAGAGAACAAAAAGGTGCCAAGCACAGAGCTCGGGTGAGTCTGAGTGCTTTGGAAAATACTGAGTGATCTGGCTTGTTTCCCCCTTCGTGAAAGTCTTCAGGGAGATTGGAATCCAAATTAATTCAGTATTTTGGCCATTTAATATGAGAGAAATTGTCATCTCTCACAGTGCCATTCAGGATTCCCTATTGTTTCACTATGAAAAGGCCACAGTTACAGCCATATTTAATTCCTTGTAATAATTCACGAGAAACAACAATTCAGGGTTTTTTCTTCTCTTGTATTTTTTGCTCAGTGGTGACAATAAACAAAAGATCAAGGCCTGATGAAAGTCTGGCATCTACTGAGGATGTTTGAGGTATCACACATACAGACGTTCACAGCTACACTGAGAGCACAGCAGGCTTGCAAGTCCATCTCTCAAACCTTATATCCACATCCTTGGTTTAATGATTATGTCTGTTCTGATAAGAATTTACTCCAAAAATCACGCTAAGTGCGCTAGTCCTAGAAGGTCAAAAGTCAGATTAGAGCCACTGAAGTTCTCATTCCTCAAATGAAGTAAAGAGGTTGTTCTTGGAGCCCTGGCACTTGAATACAAAGCAGAATAGAGTGTGTTGCAATCCCCTGGTCACTGGTTCTGCCCTCCGGGGACACACTCTGCCACCCTCCCCAAATCCCATCCCAAACCTGAATTGTTGAGGGGGTTGAGTTCCCCCCGGAGAGTGCCCCGAGGGTCACACATCCCCGGTGCCACCAGCCCCACTGCCTGCAGCAGGACTGCCTCCAGTGTAACAGACAATTCCTCTGCAGAGAATTCCACAGGAGGGCAATTCCAAGCGATGGAATTCACCCTCTCCCTCCGCAGAACCTTTGGACTCCGACAGTGCCCTGTTAGAACAGTAACCTTCCACTGATCCCAGCTAGACATTGATTTTTGTCATCCCATCATGATGCAACTGCAAATCAGCAGGTTTTTTCTTTAACAGAGGAAGAGAGTTTTTTAATTAACCTGAGTTCCTCGGGCAGCAGCTGAATGGAAAGCACTGCAGGGACACCTGGCCAGCAGAGCCTCTGTGCACAGGATGATCTTTTCCCTAATGCAAATGTATATTTGCATTTCTTTAATTTATGATTCTGTTTCACATTTGGTCAAAATTGGCTCCACTTTTTTAGCAATTAAACAGTTTCATGAAATGCATTCCTTGCATTCCTTTCCTTCACAGTGAAAGGTGAAGTTCCTGGCTGGTATAAATCACCAGATTTATTATAAATCTCCTGACCTGAATGGAGTAGAGTTGATTTACACCTGCTCAGGACCTGCCAGCAAACCTCTGAAACACAAAATATGTCCTTTTCCTTTTCCTCTTTTCTTTAAGCCACTTCATTTTTATTACCCTTTGAAAGGAACTCTGAAGTGTTTACTTGTCAAGAGGATAAAATGTTTGCAGTTGAAGCTCATTCCCTGAAGTCTCACAGTGACTGCCAGTGTGGCAGGGGTCATTCTTCTCCCCACTCCAGACCAGGTCCAGCACAGAGACATCAGTGAGTGTCCAGAGGAGTAGCACAGGGTCACAGCTAGCACAGCAGCTGCTGGCATGTTCTCAAGGAGAACATTCTTGTAGAGATCTACCAGAACTTGTTTCTACCAGTAATTGGAGGTCTAATAGTTTATGGCTGTACTAAGGAATTAGGGAATTAATGGAATTTTTAAAGTTCTGGTTTCCTTGTGAAACAGAGAAGTGGAAATAATTTAAAATAGTTCTATTCAGAGTCAAACTACTCTGACAGGTTTCTTCAAAAACTTGTTCTCCACGTGTGTGACAAGCTAAAAGTGTTCTGGGTGTGTTGGGATGGTTGGAGCCTCCTGCAGTGCAGGTGCCCACAGCCCCGTGTTCAACCAGCCTGCAGAACTCCAGAAACCCCTGACAAACTCTTGCTCTTTACATAGAGAAAAAGATCTGAAGCACACACCCTGTTAGCTTTTATTCTACTTCCCCAGAGAGAAAGTTTCATTTATCATTAACTCCCTGGATGCTGACTTGGTTTGATAGCCTGAAAAGGAAAGGTTGAGTGTCTGCAAAGCTGCACTCTTAACGTGCTGTTTATTTGATATTTTTAGAGATCCTCTCAACACTTCACAGTCATCAAGTTTCTTGATCTTTTTATAGTTTGATTTACATAAATGTGTTTCTTTCCTCTAAATAAACATCCATGCAATTCAAGGCTTCGTTGATTTCCAGCCTGTTGCAAGTACAGCAAGAAAAGGCTAAAGATGAGAAATCATAGGGATAAGTGTATTTCACTGATAGAAAGAAAGACTGTGTTTATCTGAGAAAGTATTTTTTGGCAATTTCTGTACCACCTCAGTCAGGGAACAGTCTATAATCATAATGCTTAGAAACTACCAAACAAGTTTAAACTCCAAATATCACATTACTTCTAAAACCACAAAAACAAGAAATATTCCAGTGCTGTTAATTTAGAGCAGGCTGCTAACAGTTGAAATCATTTCAAAATCCACCACTTTCTGTACAACTCCACATTGTGGTCTCTGTTTTTCACTGTAATCCATCAGGTGTGCAATGTAAGATACAAATCACCATGGAACTTTATGAATAAAGAGAAAATGCAGTCAATAACTGCAGTAACTCCTGTCCCAGGCGGTGGGAACAGAATTTCTGCCAGGCTGGGTCACTCAGAGGGAGCTCCCTGGGGCTGAGTTGGGCAGAGGGGTCACGGTCCTGCACACGGCTCTGTCACTCTGATTTTGGGATGCCAATTCCCACATCAAACAAGCCCTTAGTACACCTCACCCCTCAGAATTCCCTGCCAATCCAAAGCTCAAACTGCAGCTCTAGTGGCTGCTCTGACTCCTCTGCTCAGCTGAAATTCAGAGCAGTTTTGTGAAAGGACAGACCCAGGCCATAATTTCCACCCTGCAGAAATCCCTCATTTTCAGACCAGCAGCAAGGAGGGGGAAGGGAGCAATTGCTGTTTGTTCAGTATCAGAAACAACGTTCAGCAGTAAGAAATCTTCCAAAGGTGGGAATTAAAAGAAAAACAATTAGAAGAATGGAAACAGAGTTTCTTAATTTTTCTGTCACAGCAAGGAGAGCCCAGAGTCAGTCTGAGGAGGCTGGAAGTGAAGCCTCCCAAACCAAACAATCAAGAACAATCTCTACATGTGGGGAAAGGGAAAGAATATACATACGTATATATATATATGTAAGGGAAAGAATGGCCCAGAAATGGGCAGCTGGAAGGATTTCTTCCAGGAGATGTGACCTGTCAGAGCTAAAGTAATGCCTCAATTCCATTGAAGAACCATTTTCTGATGCAAAACTGTGCTCTTTAAAAACCTTCCACAAGCTCTGAACTGTTCAGCATCACACATTTCCTTTGCTGCTTTCACTTTCATCCAACAGCATCCGCAGCATGTCCTATTCTGTTTATATTGTATATTCCACTATAATGCTGTCTGAAACCATATTTTAGTCTGATTTTCTTCTCCCCTAGGTTGGTAAGAACTGCAGAATTGCTCCCTAGAAGCCAGTGAATAAAGCGATTGTGAAGACAGCCAAAACTCTGCCTGCTGTCTGATCCAAGTGTGACATGTTTACCCTTGGCATGTTCCAGCTGTTTGCTTTCAGCTGCCATGTGAAGACAGCTCACTAGTGGCCTATTAGGAGATGAAAAATTATTTATTGGTGGATTGAATTTATTTTGGGTGCACATTCAGAGCTCAGAATGGTGCAACATTATGAATCTTAATGCAGTGAAGGCAGACAGCTTAGACTGTATTCGAATTTCAGTATCAATTATTTTTTGGCTTTGTGAATTTGAATAGTGGAATATCACATCTAAACAGAAGAGATAACCAGATTTTATACAGATATTTCAAAGAACCAAGGCCACATACACAAAGAAAGATAAAGCTGTATTATTTTAAATGTAGTGAGAGATGAGCTTCACAGAAAGTCATTTGTGACTAAGTCTTTGAAGCTGAAGAATCTGTGGTGCTTTATGTGCAGAAAATGAGGCAGCACGTGTATCCCACACACACAGAGGGATTTGCCATGGTTACAGTGAGCCCTGTATTTGTGATTATTGTCAGCAGAACTCTGTGGAGTGCTTTTGTCTCAAATATTCTATGAGTATGAAGAAGTCCTCTACCAAAGCATGCTGCTCTCAATGTACAGGTGAAGTGTGTGCACGAGGGCTTTTCCCACTGATTATCTAAGAAATGTTCTTACACTTTTCTGCTGGTTGGTTTTTGTTCAAAAGTAACAACCAGCAGCACCAAACCGGATATTCCATTGAGATGCTGCAGCACAACAGCAGTGTGCCCTCCAAAATTGACTATTTTTAGACTTTCTACATCACTGGAGATCTAATTGTTGCTGAGGTTATTGATTATTCTTGGTGTTTCAAACTGCTTGAGAGTTGAGCATTTTAAGTATATTTTAAAGTTAACATTGTTTGCAAATAGAGAGGGTAGAAATTTATCCAAGTACCAAGAGGCAGCAGTACAAGACAAATCTATTGTCTCGCAGCACAGTCCGATCAATACAATTATTAAACTGATGTACTAAGTGTGTTTGTCTTGAGCCATGTAATTTTAATGTTAAATTAAAACAGAAAGAAAATGCATTGTCTTTAAGGACATTGAATTTTTCTTGCCACAGCAAACAAATAAGGTCACAAACACATTTATTACCTCTGGTTCTTTCTTCCGTAGCGAGATCAGACATTTCTATTAAAGAATGGCTCTTCTTCTCAACAGCAATAGAATCATTCAGTTCCTATTATACTTTGGCAATTAATTAATCTTTTTCTGGAGAAATAATCCCAATTCTATTAATTTTTACTTCTTGAAAATTCTGAGTTGATTGTGCAAATTGCTTATTTATATATATAAGATTTCCCTTATAGGTACATATTTCCTTCTGGATTTTTTGTATATATAGAATTTAATATATTCATGGAGTGAATAAGAAATTGCTTCCTGATGAAAAAAAAATAAACTATAAGAAAGACTCATGTCTGCATTGGAAGGAAAATATTCAGATTGCAAAACAGGCCTCTTCCAGACAATACAGAAGAGAAAGGACATTGAATGTATAAATTGTGTTCAATTAGAAAATCAGGATTTTCAGGGTACAGTGTCACTGAAATGTGACCTGAAAGGGGTTCAGTAATATCGTGCAGTCTGTTTTCCTCCTATCCAGTCCTTCACTTGCTCTGACCAGGCATCATCTTTCAACAAGTCCCATATTTTGCAAGGCTTTTCCAAATTACACATCTCTGTAAATGTGACCAATTTCATCCTCTTCTATGCTTAGAAAACATGGAGATGGAAAATCTGCCCTTCCTTTTCCCGGCATTTTAACCTGGAGCAGCACCTCCCATGGGATTAAATACTCCGTGTTTAGTCCCTGTCACATCACTAATGCTGCAATTAATCCCATACCGGTTTTTTCTGTACTGGTTCTGTCCTGATCTATGATTTTGTGTTGTTTATAAAAGACATTAACAGGCTGCTATTTCTGACAGATCAATTTAAATTTCTTTTTGGACTGACATCTCGTTTATACAGCCTTGTTGAGATACCTGACCGTGTCCTGGGAACTGTTCTTGGCATTTAAATCAGATTTAAGACTGATTTAAGTTCTCTTACAGGTATTTGCATCCTAATCATTAAGTCTTTACTTCCCTGTGGGAGTTCATTGCCATCCTTTACCTCTACCGGGGCTTATCACTTTCCATATATCAAGAACGTCCTTTCTCCTTCAAATCCCTATTCACCCACCTTGCTTTTACTAATTTCCCCACAAATCATCACTGCTTGCCTGCGAGGGAGATGCTGCAATGTCTCTCCCGTGTTTTACTTCAGACAAAGCCCCTGAAGGGAAAACGACACGGCTTTAAAAGCTCCTAACAACCATCTGAACACCCGGGTTTTAAAGGCCTGATTTCTAGAAAGCTCCTGCAATTACCCTCTCACAACTCACCCTCATTAGGTGTTGAGCTGATTGTCTGGAATGTGACTCATTCAAAAGCAGTTTGGGAAAAACAGAATTAAATTTATAATTATTTGTGATACCGATAAGTCCTTCTAAAATAACTCTGTGATGGACAATGAGCATTTGTTTGAATTCTCGAGTCTATATTCAAATAAATAGCTGCATAAATAACCAGAGGCAAATAAATCATCCTAGCAATAAATAAATTCTCTTTCATCCAACATGAAAAGCATATTGGTTCTGAAAATGAAGTGAAGGGATTGTTGTTACAGAAGCTTCCTTTTCAGGTGACGTATACCTCCTCTGTCAAATGCTTGTCAAGGACAAATTAGTTATTATTATATATGATTTGTAATTTCCCAGTGAAAAATCATATGTGATATCTCATTTCCTAAATGTGCAGGTGAAAATGAGTTAATTAATGCCTAGCAGTCTGGAAATGTTCTGTTCGTTGTTTTTCTGGGCATACTCCAATCAGTGTTAGCTATAAGCATACACGTAATTTATGTCAGGAAACAATTCCTGCAAGTTTAGACAAAGTTCCTGGTGAAGATAGATAGAATGTCATTAGACAAAAAAATTAAGTAATTTTTTTCTGAACTTTTGACATATCCAAATGGAATTTTAAGTATTAATTTTAGACTGGCTTGTCATAGGGTTTTTTACTTCGTAAGTATTGACACTGAGCTAAATAAAATACGATCTGCAACATCTTGTCTATGAAACCTTGTGCTCAACACCTTTCTCAAATTGACTATGACTTGTAAATCAGAGTTTATTGGAAAGGAAAAGTATTCCAATGCATATAATGAAAAAAGCACAGCAAGTTACTTCCCACAGGTAAACAAAAGAATTTTAAATTTTCTAAAATGTAAGGGAAAAATATTCACTCTTACAGCAATGATGGACACGAACAACCTCCCGTGTGCTTACAAGGCCAAGTTCAAGCCCATACTAATTAGCAATTAATCACCAGGATTGTGCAAGAGCAATTTGCAGACAGTCAGCACTATCGACTCTTATCCATTGTTTTTAAAAATGGCTTCTGTGCTTTGATGCTTTATCAGTCAAGGCGTTAACTCTGTAGCCACGAACGTTTGTCATTCCACTGCCCCTCTCCACACACCCATCACACTAATTACCAACAGAGTAATCAGTCTGAACGCCAAAACAATCTCCTCCGTTTCTCTTAGAAATCCATCCCATAAACCGAAGATTCAGAAATGAGCAGTTATCTTATTTTCTATCAACTTCTGACTAATGTTCATATGGAAAATGGTGTTGAGTCATAATTCTGAAAACTAAGGGAAAATTTTATCCAAGTTATAAAAGAATTTCTGCCTTATCCAACTCAAAAATCAGAAAATTACTGTAGACACTGAGAGAAATTAAATTCAAAATTGGGTTTTGGGTAACAATGGCACAGAGCAGGAAATCATCTTTCTGAGGACAGAGGGACATCAGCTCCAAGAATCCTTTCAAAGCCTTTCACACACAGTTCCTGGAATGGACTCGCTGCAGGGATTACAAACTGTCATCTTTACTGTGGACAAACTGTCATCTTTACTGTGGTGCTGAGCAGTGAATTGTGGTTCTGCCTGGGGAGAAGTGAAGTCCAGCCGTGACAACTGAGGGACTGGCAGGATGGGTGCCCGATGAACCTCAACACAAACGGTGCATCCTCACTTCCTTTTCGGGAGGAGAATTTGAGTTTCAGTGTTTGCAGCCCCCAGGGCGTACCCAGTGCCCAACCCCAGAGCCCTGCTGCGATGTCCCGCTGCCAAACACCGTTCAGGATTTCTGTGAAGGGTGCTAAGAAGCATTCAAAAAAACTTCTGCCTTACTTCTCCACACATTGTTAGAATTAACTCTCATTCTTTAACAGCATGAGAGTGATATTTCACTCAAAATCTTCCGAAAAATAGCTATCAGCAGAAACTGCAGTCACAAGGTCACAACAATTTAGAAATAATTTCAATTATGTTTCCTAAGGCTATAGGGTTTCTTTTGTGATGTTATCCTAATAACCTTTAAAGAGATGACACATGTGAAAAAAAAATAAGAAATGGCTTGAGGAGAGGAACAGTGGCCACAGATTTATGTAATATTTATGGATCTAGTTCTCAAAATAGAGGAACTGGAAAAATTAATATGTTCTCTGCCTGAGGTTTTTCATCAGTTAATAACACATCAGGTTTAATAATATTATCCCAACACTACAATAAAATTCAATTCCTGCTTGCAACAGTTTTTTTGGCAGCTTTGGATGAATATCACCTTTATAGGTAAAACTATTCCACTTTAACTCCTGGCCAAGCGTGGGAGAGACAGGAGCAGGATCTGTGGAAACATTTCCTGTGCCCCTCAGTTTAAGCAGAGGAAGGTCTCAGTGCCACCTGTCTTGTCCATACAGAGACACAAAAAAGGAGGTAAAGTCATGTTCCACAATTATATTTTGGCTTCAAATTCTCCTTGAATTCCTGACTGCAACCCATCACCTGAGCACGTTTGTGGTCTAGGTCTAAGTGTTCACATTTCCACTAGCAGGATGGCCCAGAGCCACCACTCAGAACAGCAGAGCTGTTTGCAAATAAAAGCTGTGGGTGCTGCAATCACATTTACCTCAAAAGGGTCTGAGGAAGGAGAAATCACTGATCAGGGAGGGATACAGACCTCAGCAATGAGGAATGCTGATAAAATTGACAATATGACTTTGGGCAACAAAAAGAGGTTCTTCATCATCTTTCAGTGTGTCTGAGGCTTCCAGCATGAAGCACAGGAGAGAAAGGCAGAAATATTTCATTTCTGTTCCACACATGCATTTCCTTTCAGCTGGAAATGACAAGAGGAACTGAAACAGCCACCCCTTCCAGTAATGAATATTTTTGCTGTCTAATATACATCAGGGTAAATGATAGCTATAGTCAAATAAACTGCTGAAGCATGAAAGAATTCAGGCATGGAAATGGAAAGTTTCGCCTCTATCAAAGACATTGGGGAGTCTCACCTGAAAATAAATGTGTATCTACCTAGAGGGGAAAGTCATGCCAGAATATGCCTTCTGTTTCTTGAACATCATTTCCAGTCTAACATTAAACAATAACAGAAAGTCAAAAGTCTCCAGTTCCAGGGTCTTCTCATTCCCACTTCCATACTATCAGACCACATTCTTACATTCATTTGTTTAGAGAAAAGGCATAGTTTGTTTCAATATTGTCAGTGTGATACTTGAACAGTTTGGACATTTGTCTTCCTTGGGTATTGATCCACTCCATGGTTTTTTTTTTAAATTTGGATTATTTCACTATTCTTAATGATGCTCTAAAGGAATTAAGGTGCAGAATTATTATTGTCCTTGTATCCCTTAAAATCACTAATCTGTAGCATTGCAGTTTTTTGAAAGCATTGCTTTTACTACCTAATAGCAAAAAGAAGCTCTGCCCTTTCTTGCAGAGGGAGAAGAGCCGTGTTATTTTTGTAATTCAGGAAATTAAGTGAATTCTTCCTTTTCATCATTTGTAGAGGCTACAGGAGTGTCAAAAATGAGCTCCAAGGTCACAGCCTGCAGCGACACTGTTAGCTCAGCTGACATCAGGAGATGTTCCCATTCAGAGGAATAGCAATTTCACCTCTGAATTATCTCTCTCACATCAGCAGCAGATGTCTTAACCTCTCTGTGCCTCAATTTTCTCACCTACAAAACTGTGTCAAATGACACTGATGGCTGCCAATTCTAAACTGTTCAGAACACCTTGTCAATTGTGCAGAGCAAAAGTATATTTTTAGATCACAGACATCACAGAAGTCCCAACACATCCAAAGACACCAGGGGTAAAATCCTTTTGATTTCAATGGGAATTGTTCATGCTTGATGAAATAAGGATGATGCACAAAAGCCTCTTGTCTGTTGGAACTGACAGTGACTCTGTATCTGCTCAAATTTCACCTGGAGAGGAAATAACTTCTATTTTGGTGAAGTATTTTAACCTTGATAAGAATGTGCTGGGTCTAGCATTAAGTGGAAACCATTTCACAACTAGAACTATTAACAGAGCTCACTCTTAGAAACATTCTCCAATGTTGAAAGTCTCTTAAATTACAGTAGGAAAAGACCAAGCACTTTGTATTTTTTCCAGAATTTCCATTTCCAGAATGCTGGAAGAAATATGGGCAGACTGTTGGCACTGCATGTGTCATTCATTTGACAAGTACGAGTAAGTGGAAAGAGATTTTGAAATTAAAGAGTTAAGTAAGCTTAGAGGGACAAGGCTTAAAACCCAGCCCTGCCCATCTCTTCAGCTTCTCTGTTGCCAGCAGTTGCCATCATGCTTTTCTAAGCCTTTCACAAAATGCATTAATACCAACTTGTGAAATAAAGTTATGGTTTGTGAAATGTAAGTGCAGCACTATAAGCCAGTAAAGAATGACAACTTGATTTATAGTAGCTAACCTCAGAAATATTGTTTTTTGTATTGGGGAGTACATATCAAATCTTATGCACTTCATTTTTTACGATTTACATGTACCCCAAAATGCCCAGATTAATCTTAGACATTATTATTCCAACATCCTGTAGGAAGAATGCATCCGGCATAAAATTGGTTATTGCATGACAAGCATTGCAAAGAACCGACTGTATCTCCCTAAGAAAAGGAGGAAAAAAGAAGTGGCTTTGGTTAACAGAGACTAAAACAAATTAAACCTATTTATGAAATTTTATGTTAATCTGAGATTAAAAACTATCATGATTTCTCCAATTGCACTCAAATAGGTGTAGGTGAAACCAGAGATATTTTAGTTTATGAAAAAGCAAATGATATATTTGTGGTGGTACAGAGCTGCTCTGTTCCATGCCTGCACATTCTCCCTGTTCCTGCTGTGCAGGGTCAGTCAGGGCCTGTTGGAACAGGCTGAGCCACCCCAGAACTGATCTGATAAAGGGTGAGCAGTGTACAGAAAACCTCTCCTGGCTGAGGCTCTGCCCTGCTGTCCCCGAGGGGATGGGGCAGGAGCTCAGCCCTGCAGCCCTGGGGGTCCCAAACCCCTGTTTTGGGGGTCCCAACCTCCCTGTGTCAGCCAGACCTGCCTCTGCCTGTGTGCCCTCAAAGGAGAGTCCTGCCCCGTGCTGGGGATGAAGCGCAACAGGAGCCTGACCCTATTTCCCCAATTCCCTTGGAGTGCACTGGGGCCTCATTAGCGACTGGGAGAACGTGCTCTGTTCTCCTCAGCCTGAACCTGAGATAGTCCACCTATATCAGCATTTTTATTCAGCTTAACACACTTCTGCCAAGTCTTTGCAGTTTTAGCAAAACAGCATATTCACCATAAAACACTATCACAGACATGCATTTCTGGAAAAGGTTGCTAAGATGCATATTTTTACCTCTGTGTAGCACTGCAGACTTTTACAGAAATCAATTTAGACACCACCAAAGTTGTGCTACATCTCTGGCTGAATCAGGAAATCAGGAAAATACTAATACACTGCTAAACTGCCTTCCACTCCTTAAAAGGTCGAGGTTTATAGTGCTTCCCACAGCTGGTTGTGCAGTACCACCACTCACTTCAGCTCCTCTGCAAGGCAGGGATCACTCAGTCTGTCAGCAGTTTGTGCCAAACTGAAATGCCTCATCTTCCCAATACCTCAATTTGCACATTCAGCTGAGTAACAAATTTTGTTGTACTGAAAATGCATTTTATACACAACTTTAATTTCCAAAGATGCTGTAGAGGTAATGCTGACAGCAATGTCCTGTTGTTACTTTATTAAGCAAAACAGGACTTGGAAACGCAGTTCCTTATGGTATGATCAGGATTTGGATAATTCTGTAATTATCCCCAGACTCATTTCTTTCCTTTGCCCAGCAAAGACAAAAGATGCAGCTCTCAGGCAGAGGGAAGATGAAGCAGAGTTTTGTTTGCAAGTTGCAGTGCACAGTTCTGGAAGTACACAGCTTACTGTCCTTATGTTGCTTTTACAACAACAAAATAATCAAAAAGTAAAAGCAGAAAGAAGGAACAAGACATGAGTGGCACAAATGAGGAAAGGTTGTCAGTACTGTCCAAAGTATTTCAATAGCACAGAAAATTTGTGTGGTCTTATATCCCCATTTCCTGAGATGTACTGTGCTAGGAGAGCAGACAGTTCCCTCCTAAAGAAACAATTATCTTCTAACATGCTTAAATAAAGTTAGCTTTCTAAAGTTATTCTCTGAAATAGCTGATATTAATGTGTCAGCATCAAGATAAATGGGTCTAATCTTATCCAATACACTGATTCTTTTGTTCCTATTAATTTCCATCTAGCCAAGCTACAAGGTTACAGAAAATCTATTTTTGGATACTTTTCAGTATTGATCAGGAATTATTCAGAAATGTGTAACAGAATGGGAAATCAGTAGCTAAATCTTGAGCTTATCTTTATCTTGGCACATCAGTGGTAAGATAGGTGTCCAAGAGCTGATGCATATGGTAATTGAATTAATTATTCAGGTTACCTGGTGGTACCAGCAGGTACACAGTAATACCTGCTCAGCCAGTGATCAGATTATAAACACAGAATTGTGATTACATTTAGACAAAAAACATCCAGCTTTTCTTGACTTTATCAGACCAGCCTCTATTATCACAAATAGAAGAATAACTTGGCTCAGAGAGAGAAACATGGAGCTGTGACAGGGGAGGCCTAGGCTGGATATTGGGAAAAGGTCCTTTCCCCAGAGGGGGATTACCTGTTCAATTGAAAGGTCATTTACTCTCTAACATCTTAGCACTTTTTTTTATTGTGATACCCCAAACTGCACACAGGAGTTGAGGTGAGGCTGTATGCCCTGGAATACACAGATTTTTAATGTCTGTCCTCTGGTCAGCCATCACATCTCTATTAAGAGATGGTGTTTATATGAAGAACTTACTAAGGAATTGAGGAAATATCTGACCTTTTGATTTAGCTAATACAAAGGCAACATTCCACATGAAAAGCACCATCAAGGTGCTTTATTTATTTCAAATTACAAAGAGAAACAGTTAAATAATGCTGCAGTCCAGGGGAGGCAAAGCCATCCCGGTGCTGCGGGGACAAACCTGCCTGTGCGTGTGCGTGTTCGTGTTCCTGTGCCTGTGCCTTTGCCTGTGCCTGTGCCTGTGCCCTGTCCTGTGCCCGGGCCGGGAGGAACAGCCCCGTTCAGAGACACCGGAGCCGGGCTGTGCCTGTCTCTGTCTCTGTCCCTGTGCCCTGTGCCCTGTCCCTGTGCCCTGTCCCTGTCCCTGTGCCCTGTCCCTGTCCCTGTCTCTGTGCCCTGTCCTGTGCCCGGGCCGGGAGGAACAGCCCCGTTCAGAGACACCGGAGCCGGGCCGGCCGTGCCAGAGGATCCCCGGGCCAGAAGCAGCTCCAGGGGCTGTCTCGGCGTGGGGCTTTCCATAATCACCTTTTCAGGAAAGCGGCACTAATTGCCTTGGCACCAGCCCAGGGGATTTCTGTCGCAGGGCTCAGGCTCCAGCCCGTGGCACTGCAGGGTGCTGGGCAGGCTTTGTGCTCGCTCCATTATCTGTCTATGGCATTCCGAGATAAGCACATCCACCCTGAGAACTGGGGAAACCAGAGCTAAGGCTGCTGAGAATATCTGCATGTTATCTGGGGAGTAGGTAAGTATGTGTTTACTACAGGTATAGGTTAAAGTCTGTCAACAGGTGTAGTCAGCAGTACATCTTCTCTATTTTACTGATTATAATTCATACGAAACATCAACTATAACTTTCATTATAGAACTTATCAAAACTAAAATAAATCACTTCAAAATACATTTGCCTTCCAGCACTGTTTTGATGAACACACTTTCTCCTGGAAGGCAAATAAAATGACATAAAAATCTATGCATCAGGTATTTTCTATTTAAGGTGGGGTTTTTTTGGTTTGGTTTGGTTTTGGTTTTTTTTTCGGTTTTTTTTTCCACACTGAGACATTAAATCTAGGTTTTCAATTGATTTCTTCTTGTTATTAAACACAAAAGTATTTCAGCTTCGGAGACTGTTCTAAAAATGATAAGTATTGCGAGCCATGCTTTTCATTCTGATTGCCAGAACGCCCCAAACATTTAGCAAATACTGACAAGCAGCACTTCGGGTCAGGAAGTCGAGCAGTAACTGAATATCAGCTTTAAAGAGCAACCTCTCAAGCACATTTATCCCAGCTCTGTAACATGACTGGAATAATCTCTGAAATTTCAGCGTCGTCAAGAAATCTGCATTACAAACACAGAAATGGGAGGACTACATTCTCTGACACTTGTGCTGATCTTTGTGTGGAAAATCAGTTACTGACCTGAGCAATGAAGGAGATCTTTTGAATTTTGTTAGAGCTTAAAGCCATTCAACAAGTCCACTGATGGTTTTGCTTTTGGAAGGATCAGATTGAAAACACACGAACACAAAGTCAACAATGGCAAAACAATCCATAACAGAGAAAAAATAAACTTCTCATGGGAAAGCAGGTTACCTTTCACGAAGTTTTTCAGAGACTGAGCACGAATCAATCTGATTGAAGAACAGCTTTTTAAAGGAGAAAAGAGTACTCCATTTGTTTCCCTGCCTCCTTTTTTGCACCTCTCATACTTCTCTGCTCTCCTCTTACCTTCTTTTTGCAGACTTAACTTTTGCTCAGCAGTTATATCTACACAGTGTTATTATAAAATACTTAAAACCATCAAAGTTTCTGTCCCCCACAGTAAATAGTTCCTGACACAATTTAATGAAGGATAACAATCAGGAACAAGAATCTTAAATATTAAGCATTTACTTTCAACATTAAACAATTAAGTTCACCTCTGAATTTTTAACACACCAACTTTATAAAAACTAAAAATGAACAAGGAAAATGTTTTAGTATGAAAAATATATATTCCTTAAGCAGGAGAAAAAAACTGGGGACAGGACATTAGGGACACCCCACAGTACAAATATTTCAGATCACGTCCATAGAAGAAAAGAACACCCTGTGATTTTTCCTCTCATCAGGTGAACATGATCTCTGATACCGATCTTGGTAAAGAATTAGAAGTTTCAGCTAGTTTGATGGAAATGCCCTGGAAAAAAAAAGGCACTGGAAATCGTAGCACGAAGTATTTCTGTTCACAGTGTGAGCCCAGCTGTGTTCCCATGAGTGGGATGAGCAGGAGCCCAAACTGGACTGAGCCCATCAGCTGGAGAAGTGACAGCGCCACCAGCACTACTCACAGCCACACGGGGGTAGAAAACTCCTTTATTGGTGGTTTCACATGTCTGAACCATAAAAAGCTCATTATCCTGAAAGCTGCACTTTTATGTTATCCTGTAGACAAAGTTAATACCAGGAGAACTGTCACATACACTGTACTGATTAATATTTGAGCTATGATATTTGTAATCAGCAAAAATTCTCTTCTCCTGTGAATCTTGAACCCTTCTTTTCATTGCTTTTCACCACCTTCTCAGTAAGAAAGAAATTACATTCTAATAGAATTTTATATTCACTAAATTAAAATATCCAAGGTAATATTTAATAAGGCATAATCCTGCTAGTCAGACTCCCTTGATCTCAAATTATAATCTCAGATTTTTTTTAAAATTACTATCACTTTATTTGAAACTTTTCTGGAGGTTGGGGTATACCAGGACACAGAGAATGAACAAACAAGCAAAGAAACCCTTCCATATGCTGCTCCCAGATTTGGGGGCCGCAAGTCTGAGCAAGCAGCTGTGACCAGTTTTAATGTACTGGGAGATGCGCTATTGGCATTCTATTTGGGAATAAATCAGAAAGTTTTGACACCAGCAGTCATGCCACCAAACCTCCCTTCTTTCTCAATATTTATTGACTTCTTTGGCCACTGGGATAGTCCTCAGAGACAGATGCCTCATTTTTATGAGAGTAGCTCTACATGCAGCTGGAAGAAGAACACCCTGGGATCTGCTTTGCAGTTCACTTCACCCCAGCTGCTGAATTTTTCATTTCAAGCAATTAAGGGAAAAAGATTTTAAGTGGAATGTTGTTTAAGATTAAAAAAAACAGAAAACAACTCACAAATTGCTTTACACATGTAACACAAGTCTTGGAATTAGAAGTGAAGTATAATGTCCACAGAAATTTCTCAAACATCTAGAATTTATTTCAGCCCAGAAATCAAGCCATATTATCAAGGAGCATTCAAGCCAGTCAGAAGGAAATGTGTAGTTCTAACAAATTACGGGAATATTTTTTTAAATTAAATATTCTGGTTTTCTACTATATAGACACACTTCAAGAGTCTTTCAGAGCAATGTATGCAATACTGAAATGGTTTTAAACTGTGTGTCACTTCAGCTTAAAAGGATAAAAATTTATTTCCTTAATCTCTTAATGCAGGCTTGTGTATTTCTTTTTTTTAACCTAAATTAATTTCAGCAAATTATGTGATTATAGCTTTTTCCAAATCGTTTTCTGAACTAACAGATGTTCTTAAAACATGGAAAACAACAAGAGACAGCAGGTGAAAGAAAAAGAATGTTATTCTGAAGAAGGCAGGGATTCTGAGAGAACCATTTTCAGAAGCCCGAGCCTGCAGACCACACAACACAAGAGGCAATTCACAGCATCTGTGAAATTAGAAACAGAAATGAGATAGTTGATAGTAAAAGAAAAAAAAAAAAAAAAAAAAAAAAACAGACATAAACCGAAAAATCACCAGTGTTTTAAATTTAAGAATAGCTGAGGAAGACTGTTTTAAAACCCCTAAAAATCTTATTTGCAATATAATTTTGTGAAGACAATGGCCCTGTCAAGAAACAGTAGAATAAACGACAGATAATTTCAGTCTGACAACCAACTGAAAGCCCGAGAAACCAGATTGTGTCTGGAAAACGCTTCCAGGAGGCTGGAGGGGAGCCAGAGGAACAGGAGAGGAACAGGGGAGGAACAGGAGGTAAACAGGGCACAGGAGATAAACAGGGCACGCCTGTCTGCGGGTTTCCTCTGCATGAGTGAGCTGCTCATCATCGCTGCTGTTCCACGGGCTATGACTGCACTGAACCCTGAATCCCACAGCCTTTCACACCCCCTGGTCTTTGCCAGGAACTGCTGCATTCTCCATGTATCCCAAAGCTTTTGAGCTGTCTGGAACCTCCTCACCAGGACACCAACGGAGCAGCAGCAGCAGCTCTGTCACATCGGTTAGAAAGAACTCCCCTGCTCCAGAGTGCAGCTTCCAGTATTCAGGGCATTGAAAAGCTTTCAATGGATCATTTTCTTCTTTCTTTGCCTCAGAAAAAGTAAGGAAATTATGTAGAAGTTGATATGCAATAATCATTTGTCTATTGAACCCCCTCTTTTCCCCTTTGAGAATGAGAACTCTATTATGTTTAAATCAGTACACTGAGATTACATTTAGATATATGTGCATGATTCATAAACCACTGAAAAATACTAATCGGCCCTGGTTATTATGAAAATACTCTATAATTATGCACATATTTAGTTACATTGGTTCAGATGGAGAACTGAAACTTGTTCTGACTCAGATCTCTCTGACGTTCATTTTCTGCACCTTGTATGTGATGAACATTCATCCATTTTCAACCAATCATCAACTACTGCAATTATTTTTGCATGCTTATTAATCATATAGCATAAAGAAATAATTTATTCGTAAGCAGATCATAAAAAATGAGGTGTGTATGCTGATGTTCTGTGCCAGAGCAGCAGCTGTCACAGTGTTTGGAGTTGCTATTGGTGCTGACCCCTATACAATATATACATATTGCCTGTCACAGGCTCACTTACGGTGTTCGGGGGATGTATCTGTTCAGGATAAATGGGACACTAAATAACTTTTTTTTTCCCCGGATGTATATATTTGGCAGCTCGAACATGACTGTACCAGTGATTGCTACCTCAGGACTATGGAATACCGAGATTTTCACCTATTTAAAAAGAGGAGGAAGCATTGATTATGTAATGGACAATCAACTGAGGTAGTTAAGAACAAAAGGTGACTTTCTAAACAGTCGCTCTGTCTATTACTTGCACTGGATTAGTGTCACTGCCTTTGCTTTTCAGTGCTCTTGTCATGTCACCCAGAGTAAATGGAGATTGATGGCAGCTATCAGTCTGTTTGTTCACACTTTGTCCGGTGTGGTACCTCTTTGCTTGGAAATGCTGTTGTGTAAAAAGGTGCCATTCATCATCTATGTTGCTAATTGGTTCAAATCATATGTTGATGAAAATATCAGTGCAGTGCTACTGACTTAAAGCCGTACAGCATAAGAGATGTCTGGGTCACTGTGCCAGACCTCTGCAATCACAGTCGTCACTGTAAATGGCTTTGCATCCAGGCAGCGATTGACCGTACGTCACAAGCCACAGAAAAACCCGACACTAAACCACTCACATACAAACGACAAAAATCCTCAAAGTAAGGTGTCTGCTTCAGAAAAGAGCAAGCAGGAGATAGTGTCCTATGTCCCGTAAAGCTGAGTATCTCGAAAGGAGTTTGTACTCTCACATTGTAATCCTCTAGCCACTCTCTCTAACCAGAAAGCAAAATTAGTACCAAATTGTGAACTACCTAAATAGAAAAGACAATTATTAAGTGAAATATCTGGCCTCTCCAACAGAGGATTTACAAACATTATGGAGCTCCTATCCCATGTAGTGATCTAATGGATGCCCAAATGCTGAGAAGCCAATGATATGATTTAGTAGAATACATAAAATTTAAGTCTTTAAGAGCCATAGGAATGAGTAGGACTCAGGGAAGTTTTACATTAAATGACTGTAAATAGATCATTATAAATAATCAAATTCCTGTAGAGCCAGTAACAAGGTGGCAGCAATCAAAGGAAAATGGCAAAAGCATTTCAGCAGTTAAGCAGCATTACCCATGTGCTCTGTTTTCAATTAGTTAAAAATACTGACACACAGCCTTGTTTATATGCACACAAGGATTGAAAATACTGTTAGCAGAGGTTTCCTACTGTCTTTGGTATGTTCCCATATAATTCAATCTAATTTATTTCATAAGGTGAATTTTCTAAGCTCTGCTTGCTCAGTTATAAAGTGATCAAGGCATTTCACATGTTTGTGATGAGTTTGAGATATTGTTCTTCTCTTCCCACACAGCTTTTGAATAAAATGCTGCCAGTTTGATGACCCCTCTTCAAGGTTAATGGTTTGCTACCTACAAATTACTTTTCATGATACAACTTGGGGTATGATCTCCAAAATAATCTTCCATTGGCTCTCCCTTCAATTTGTTTTAGGCCCAGAGAAAAGCAGATTTCACAATAGCAAAAAGGGCCAGAGAAATGAAAAGAGATAATTTTGGCTTTAGAAACTTATCTTTTTGTTCTATAAGAAGACACAAAATTATTGCAGCGGGGTGATACTGGAGAACAAGTGCTGTCATGTTATGTAGAAAAGCTGAAAGCCTCAGAGATTGCAATTTACCACTGCCCTGACTCCTTTTTCTCACAAACAGAGGCTCTTGGCTAAAGATATTTCAGAGACAATAATTAGTGACACTGCATAATTGTAAAGGTTTATAAAGATGTTAATAGTCAGACAATTTATAATATGCAGGCTTTGTTATCATTATGGAACATCTGTTATTTAAGAGCCAACTGCGTAATAAACCATGTCCTAGCATTTCTTAATCCCATCACAGTTTAAGAAGTTAAAAAGAGATTAAATTAAATTTGATCTTGGGAGGTAGCAGAAATATTTGCAACCCATGGAGGGCAGTAAAGCAGCAGGTGTTCAGTGCCACCTGGCAGGTTTCAGATCCTTCACTAAGAGATCACATAAAACTTTACCGGCTGGGCCTTCCCACCCTTAAACTTTGAGAAGGAATTTTGTCAGACACCACTGACAAGATTCCAGCAGCACATCAAAACTCAATATCCAGGAAATACAAATCTGCTTTCAAGGTCTGGGAACCATTTGGGTATCTGCACTGTCAAGAAATGCAACTCTGCCACTTCAACTGCAGTTGTAAAAAAAGGTGCAAGAGTCTCTCCTTCTGTCTGACTGTTGTTTTCTAGAGATCATTTACTTTACATGAAGCCACTTATAAAGGAATGGAAAATCCTGCAGTAATGAAGCAGAGCTTTCTTGGCATATTTGTGGTACTCTTGCAGAGAGAGTATTGCAAACTGCTTAAATTCTTTAATTTTGAACAAAAAATCTATTCCACTTCTTCTATTTTGAAGGCTTCTTGAGTGAAAACTGACAGCACCCTGCAGAATTACCCCTGAAATTACTCTTACCACTTTATAAACAAGACAACAGAGGCCAGATTTTTGCTTAAAGTAATAGCAGTATTATCATTGCCATTCAGAAGCTGCTGAAATTATGTCAACTTATTCTAACAGGCAGTTAAGCCCAACTTTTTTTTTGTCTAAGTTGTTGGAAAAGGATTGAAAGTTTTTATCTCATTCACAAATACACCCTCCACACATCTCTCTCACATCTAATTACTTCAGCAGTTCATCAGACTGTCCATCAGAGCACTGTGTTAAATTTACTTTTAGTTTCAATTCTAAAAACCGAGTTAGTCAATAGCTACGATGTACTGCTCCTTTGTTTACAGAGACCATTACTAAAATCTTTACTTACAGCCACTTGTGCAATGCCTTCCAGCTATTTCAGTCCAATTTTATTCAACACTTAGAGGTATTTTTTAAATTTATGCCCTTTTAAAGGAAAAAAACATATTTTATGAGTTTCCAGGGGATTGCTATTCCTCTCTCTTAACACTCTTTTTCTTATTTACATTTTATTTCCTTTTTTTTACTAGTGCACCGTGATTTACATTTAAAACAACAAAATCACATCCCATCCCCATATGTTATTTGGAAGAAAATGTCAAACTGTAGAATCTGAACCCTATCAAATATAAACTCAACTCCAGTAACGTTTTGCTGAAGTATTTTATTTACTTTGTCTAAGTTTAGTTTTCTTGATTACTTAAACTACTTACAGCAAAAAAATCCAGGGTTTCTCTAGCACTGGCCTGGGATATTGCTCTGGTTTTCAACTAGGAAAAGTCTAAGACCTCCAGGAGCAGATCAAGCTTAGAGCAAAACATTGACAATCAGCAAAGGTTTAAATAAGAATGCCAAAGTAATCAAACGTCCCCGAGGTGGCATTCAACTTCCCTGTGTGCCCAGTGAAAAGACTTGCAAAGCGTCTTAGGTGACTCTACATCTTGAGGAACTGGCCTTGTTCAGAGGTCTCAGGCTGGGGACTCAGTTCCTATGTGAAACTGTAAAGAATTCAGGCTTTCTAACATGGTTCAGGACATGACAGGTTCAAGCTGTCCTCCTTAAGTGAAACGTGCCCTGAATTAAGCAAAATTTCTGATAGTGGTACCCTAAAATATCAGCTTAGAGGTATCAGTGGCCTATTATGAAATAATAACTGTTAAAACATTCAAAGCTTTTAAAACTGGGTGCTGCAGCACTGCCATCAGAGGAAATCAGCCAAACTATCAATCCTTTTACCACTATGCAAAAGGTATTTTAGTTAAAACCCTAAGACTTTCATTATCTAAATTAAAATTATACTGTGTTTATTGAATTTGGAGATTAGCTTGCTGTTACACACTGTAGTCTCACTTTGATGTCTCAGATTAATATTCATGAGGTTTCAGACTTTTAACTACACATGTATAACATCTAACAAGAAACATATCTTACAGAGTTCAATTATTGTACAGCGCTGTTAGTTCTGATTTTATCTTTCATTTTTCTGTGGATTCCCACAGAGTTTTCAAAAAATCAGTGTTTTAAGGTTGATTTTACCAGGTTTATTGTATTGATGGATCTGGCTAAAACTTGGACTTTCAAATCCAAAGGATATCTTTCAATTTCTTTTTCATTTTTAATTTTATATGAGTTCATTCTAGTTTTCTGTGAGTGAAAACTTTTAAATTCAGTTGTCTGAAACATCTGAACTTTCAGCAGAATTGGAAATCAACAGAACCTGTTCACTCCTCAATCAGGTCAGCCCAGAATGTGCCACAACACTCTGCACACCATTGGTCAACACTGACTCTTGTCCCTTTCCAGAGTCTGAGACACAAAACCTTTGCAAGCTCTGGGCCCCACTGAAACACAAAGAACTCTAACCTGCTACTTTTTTGGAATTCCAGATAAGACTCAAACCCACAAGCCTTGGAACACTTGTGTGGTCGTTACCCACAGGGGCTGCTGTGCAGGAGCACTTCCCACCTAAGCCTCTGTTCAAGATTCTGCTTAAAAGTTTCCATAACTTTTCCTCAGTGCAGGGGAGAAAGTCACAAACTCCACAGCAATAGCAACAAAAAGCAATAACAAAAGGAAGTGTCAGAATTTGAATTGCAAACCATGCATGAGCCTTGACTGCTAAAACTAAATCCAAATTTGAACATTAAAGGTTTGAAGTTACTCTGCTGGGGATAGAGGTTGCTTCTTCTCATCCCTTTAACAATCTACTGGGCACTCCAGGTTAATTCTCATTAATAGCATTTTTATCAATTCTTGGTTGGGTTTGATCAAATCTGACAGAGGAGCAGGCATCTCAACCTGAGGACGCTTCCTAGATGAGAAAAACAAGGCTCCATGGCTAAAACAGCAAAATGTTCCAGGTCAAAACACAGCTGACCTTGTGATCAGCCATTCAACAGCTCCTGACCCAGAACTGCAAGTACTGACTTTCTACATGAGCACAAGCAATGTCCATTCCACCCAAATATGTTCCTTCATGTATTATTAACTTTTGACAGCAAATTATAAGCTTCATTTGGTTTCTTATGGACCTGAATGCTTCTCAGTCTTCACCCCCATCTGACCTCCCCTAAATTCACTTTTAAATCTGAATTTGAAATTCCAGTCCCTACCTAACTTAGTGTCCAAGCAAACAAAAAGTTACTTTCTAACTTTACCAGAAGAAGGAAGGAGTTTATTCATTTCAGTAACAAAACTAAGCAAACTTCTCTCCAATAGGATTCCTATGAGTCATTATGTTTCATATGTTTCTAATTTTTCCAGGTCTCTGGTAACCTCACAGTCACTACACCAATTTCTAGGCATGTTTAGGCTAAATCATCTCAAAACTCTGTGATTTCCTGCATATGATTTAGGGCATGTGACTCGACCTGGGTATTTAATTTATGTCTCTCCATTGCTGAGCCATTTTTCTACTTCAGCTCTGGCTTTTACTTTTAGCCAATAAATCTGGCTAAATTAATTTGAAATGTGGGAAGCAAAGCCACATTCCCCTCCTGGACAACACTGGCCTTTCTGCCTGCATTTCCTTGGTGCATGAAAAACACAAGGCTGTGCTTTTGAAGTGCATAGGAACTGCAGAAGCTCAGTGAATAAACAATAATTTGTTGTTCATTTTCAAAAATACATATAAAACACAGTTCTTTTATGCCCACTTCTATCATAATTTTAATGACACGAAATACTAAACTATTTCAAAGGCTGCTTGCTGCTGCACATACTCCTGTTGCCCACCTTGCTATATAATTTTGCAGTAATTTACTACAGAAATCTGCCTTTGTTCAGGAGTGAGCTATTGCTGAAACACCAAAAGGATACAAACAGAAAATAATATGCATTTCATTGAAGGCATAAATAGGAAGTTTCCTACACTTCCAGACTGGGAACTGACATAGGAAGCACAAAGATGAAAGAGACATAAAGATAGACTGTGTTCTTACAAAGTAACTCTTTCACAAGTACTGAGAGTTTTGATGTTTCTCCCAAGCACTAACGTTCTGTATTTACTGTTGCATTTCATTGTACGGATTTTTCCCCACATTGAGTTAAAACAGAATAAACAGAAGTTTGAGTTATAGCATGAACATGGTCTGAAAAGGATTTTATAGAATCAGATCAATTCTTGTTTCTTATCCACCTGGATTCATAAAACACTCACATTGACTCTGCTGCTACAATTGTTGTGTTTGGTTGCCCAGGTTTCACAGTCTGTTAGAAGCTAAAGGAAGAGCTTTTAGTGAGAAAAATAGAAGTCACAGGACTTTCACACAGTGCTGTTCTCTCCTCTTCATGGTTTTCCTCTAAAGCATTTTTAGAAAGTTTTCAATCTCTTGTTTTTCCCTATATACACACATTAAATAAACCCCCCCGCTAAAATAGGTTTTTTTACCCTATAATTTCACAGTCAGCAAAGTCAATGGAAATACAGATCTCCACATAGTCCCATAACAAAATAATCATATTTCCAATCAAAGCATGGAAAAAATGGACAAATTAGATGCGAGACAAGTGAAATGGAAAGGAAGTGAAAAGGTGGAAGGATTCCTACTCTAGATAGCTCCAGAGGGTTTCTTGTAAGACTTTCCCTGGAGTCATATAACAAAGGAACAGTTGGTAGAAACTGGTGCAGTATTGTCTTGCAGAGGGAACAGACAGACATGACAATTGACTATTCTAGAGAGGAAAGATAATATATTCAAGATGTTTCTAAAGTACTAATTATTCCTTAGATATTAGGAAATGCCATTAAATATATAAAATGCCATTAAATATATAGTTGCATCCCTTAGATTATTGGAATAATTTACTAAGTCCCTGCAGTCTCTATTTTTCATAGGAACCTTAAACAACAGTGGCTTGAAATACAGAAAGAGACACAATTTGTCTCTTCTCTTGCTATTTGCAGGCCAAAATTCAGCTGCTTGGATTACTTCCAGTCTGGCTCTCAATATGTATGAAGGAAGAAACAATGGCGCTTGTGATTTAATAAAAGTGATTATCTGTAACGAAAAGCTGTGACCCTTCTGTAATTAATCTAAATTAGATCTCCACAATAAAAAGGAAATTTTTTTCCTCCTCAGCCCATCCATCCTGGCTGAGAACATCCTGGTTCCAAGTGAGGTACTGAGATAAACCAATATCTATAGTCTGAGCATCACTGAACACAGAGATGTAACTGGAATTCTGGCCTCATTCTCCATGCCACACTCAGCAAATGTTCCAGTAGGAGTGGGATGAGCTCCTAACTATGAAGAAAACTTGTATATAATGTGTCTACCAGCAAAATAAATAAACCAGCCAACAAAGTCTCAGGAACTGGGCACATAAATCATGTGGACTTTGAAGATTCCAGAAACTTTGTTGTGATTTTTTCATGCACCAAAAAATATTTAGGATTCCAATAGTAATTGCTATGCACATTGGATCAAATAATAAAAATTCCAGTTTCCGAGAAGCAAAAAAAGGAAATTCCTATCATGGGTCAAGAGCAGTGCAACTAACATTTTGAGACTACTACAGTACTCTTCTATGTATCAATAAATGAAAAATTGTATGATCCTACTACTGCATTTTGCAATAAAACGACTCTTGATCAAAAGGTTTTTAGTTAAGGAAATTGAGCTTTGCCAAAAACCCCCACCAAAACCAAACAAACCAACCAACAAAAATAAAATCAAACAAAAACAAAAACAAACAAAACAAAACACAAACAAACAAAAACAAAAACAAAAACAAAGAAAACCCCAACCAAAAGGCACCAGTAGATAAGTTCACACCATTAAAAATAAAAAAATAGAGTTACAAATAGCTTCTGCTCTGGAAATTTTAAATGGTCTTGAGACCAAGAAAGGACTCTCCCATGAACAGGATGCATCAGAAGGACAGTATGTGCTCACCTGAATACAGCTTTAGTGATGTAAATTTCTTCTTAATAATGCTACTAAGAATTTAATTATTAACCTATGCCTTCATTGGCAGCCTGGGAATTGTATTGCCTTTTAATTTCCTGCTGTATCTTAATTTCTTGTCTCCTAAAATAGCAGGATCTTACATGGCAAGGAATATGTGAAGCTATGCCCTTCCTTGCTCAAGTTGCTGGCATTTCATGGAAAGGTCCCATTGTGAATTGTGGCCCAGGATGGTGTTTAAAATATGCAAATAACCTTGGCTGAATTATAGACTAACAAACCCATTTTCCTCAAGCAAATTATTCTTGTTTCATTCTCATGTTGTGTTGATGTTGACTCAGAATGATTTTTCAAAAGATACCCAGGTCAATCCAATGATTTATTTAATTCAGTCCATGTGTTATGGCTCTGAAAAGGTGACTTTCATTGTCATTTTAAAATTACCACCTTCATTTAAAGGTACTAAAAACCTGAAAACAGAACAGTTACACTTGATTTTAACCATTCTATTGGAAATATTGGTAAATTTCATCCCCAGAATACTGAATGCAATAAAAAGTATAAATATGGTATTTTAAATTTTTCCCACAATTTCTACAGGAATACATGACACCTTCCCAAAGCAGTCTGTATGACGCCTCTCAGATTATCAGGGATTTAAACACTGTAACCCTTGTCACAGGTGGATCTCTGGAGCTGCTGCTGAACAAGTGTCTCTTCTATCTCAATCCATCAGCTCTCGAGGTATTTCTGGACAAGCAGCATCCCACAATCTTCTAACAGCCTTCTTATTCCTTTATCATCATTTTGTGTTTTCCTCAATGTCTCAGTAGAGCAGTAAGTATTAAATATTACATTTTCTGTTCAAACCAATATTAGGATTCATGGATTTTTTACTCTGATACTGATTGCTTTCACCTCCAACAAATTAGTGACTTAATATTAAACTCACACAACCATAGCAATGAAAACTAAAAGAAGTACTGCATTATTCTGTATCCTGGCACAGTTACTTAGGCTGTCACTGTTACACGAAGGGAACATTAAGCAGTTGGCTCAAGAAATGTGTCAATATTTAAACTGAAAAGAACACAAAATATAAAAAGAAGCAGCCAGAAGATTTTGATTTATAACCCATTTCCTTTGGTAGACATTAGATACTTGTGTGCTTGAGGAAAGGGAGATATCTAAACCCAAATGGAAATCAGCTGCCTGCACCCTCAAGCCTGGAGCTGTATCTATTATTTTCACAGCTAGATTCAATAAATGGCAAAGTTCTCCTCACGCATCAGAACAGCCAGCACCAGGCTACTGCACGAAAAACTGGGGCTCTTAGCCAAGAACCAGAGCACTGCTGGATGACAGAAATGTATTTAATAAAACATTGCCCACCAGCAAATTAACTTCCTCTATATTGGCGTATCAATGGAACTATGCAGACTGAAAAGAAAATTATACTTGCCACAATTCCACGTGCCAATTCAGCACAGGAATTAAGGGAGCAGAGAGGCCAAAGCCACAGTCATAAATTCCTGTTGAGAGAAAGCAAATTCTGCCCAGACTGAGTCTCAGCCTTTTGAGGGGGAAAGTGCTGCTCTGCCAAGCCGGGGGGGTCTCTGATCACTGGCATGGGGTGACCCAGGTGAGGGTGTTCCCCTCTGCTGCTGCTGCTGGGTGTTTGAGAAAGGTGAGGGTGTTCTCTGCTGGGTGTCTGAGAAATGTGAGGGTGGTTCCATGCTGGGTGTCCCTGAGGAAGGGGGGACAGAAGGAGGCAATGCCATCCCCAGGGGATATCAGAAATATCCTGCCAGTGCTGCCCCTCTCCATTGCCTGCCCTTCCATCACCCAGCTCCCCTGACAGCAAACCTGTGAGCCCCAGCACTGCCACAGCACCGAGAGTAAACCCAGAGCAGTTCTTCCCCACAAAACCCCCACAGTTATTTGCAAGCACGAGAGGATATTGTGGATCACAGGAAGTGACTAGAGTGATTTCTTGGAACTGGTTCAGGGAAAGGCTGAGGCTGTGTGTTCTAAAAATCAATGAAGTTTGAAGCACCAGTAAGACATAACATGCTGTAATATGTTCAATCCACACACTATTGCACTTGATTAAAAGGGTGACTCCTCTTTTCTGGGAAGTCTTTGTGAGTACATCATTTGTATAATCACACCAGACATTCAGACACTTCTGATTTTTTGGCTTTTCTGGAGATTTTTTTTTATTGTTTTGGGGTGGTTGTTTTTCTGACAGAGTTTCTCTCCCCAGACATAAATCCTGAAAAGAGTATCAAGCACAAAATGCAGCTTAATCTGCTGAGTCATGACAAAGCAAATTTACTGAATAAATAAAAACACTTTTCACACAATAATATACTGAAGGTGGTCAATAAATAAGCAGTGCAATTTGCTGGTTTCCTCTGTGTGCAATATATGAGGCCATAACTGCTCTGCTAAACTAACTGTGTCCTCCTAGAAAGATTTCCAATCTCAATTACAGCACTGACTGCATTGCTACTAAATAGAGTTCCCTGTTGTGCTTCCTTGATTATATGTAAAATTCCTGAATTAGACATGTTTCAAGCTCCATTTAAAATTTAGTATAATTGGATATTGTGTCAAAATCATGCAAGGTAGAACATGGCCACAAGGACCAACAGTCTAAGATTTATACCTTTTAGTTTGAAATGAAGGGAAAATAATTTATTCTAGATAATGTCATTTAACAAAAACTAATAAGATACTTTGGGTTTATGCTATGGAAATTATGCCAGTTTTCTAAGCTATTAAAAAAAATAAATCTGAAGTTTAGCTCATGTGAGATCCTAAAGCCTCAGACATTGTTCCAACAATAAATTAAGAACTTTAAAGTGTGATGTATAACAAGATGTTTTCCCATTACTCAATAAATTAAGTTGTTCAGTTGACAGGAAATTCATATGTAAAATAATGGTGCATGGAGGAATATATTAATAATGTCCTGAAGTTATTGACTGCTCACCTCAAATTTTCTGGATTATTTTAAAGATGCAAAACTCTCACTTTGATATATTTTATTGTGTTAGAATTCTGTCATAATCATCTTTTCTGAGTGAGAAAATTTCCCAGAGAAATGCTAGGAGAGTACTAGGGGATACTGGGGCAATCGTTACCAGCTCACAACTGAAATGGTTCAGTTTAACATACTAAAAAAGAAATAAGAAACTTCAATTAATGCAAGATCTATTTTATTTCTATGAAAATATACTTTAAATCTATCTTTTATCTATCTACCTATTTCCTCAGAACTTAATGGTAAGTTGCATCGTATTTTATTTTCTGTTAACTTTATCACATTTGTCTGCTAATATGAAAATGTCTCACAATGTTATTACTTCCTCAAAATAAGAAAGCTAAGGGGAAAAAAATCATTGGTTTTCCCCATACCCTCAAGGGTTTGGAAGATAAGGATGCACTAAGAAGTTTACTTAAACTTTAATACCTCCTTTAAAATTTTACACCTTATGCCATAGGAAATAAAAATCAGAGTTTTAACACAACATAGTCTCACTGCCAGCCATCTAAAAATGCTAAGTAAGCAGAAAACATCTCAGGCTTTGGGGAATTCTTGATGTTATTATGAGAATATCCAAAATTAAATTCACCTTTAGAGGAATACCACAGAAATGCTAAAAATAGTTTATGGACACTGATGGTCTTCTTAGTGAACACTGACATTGTCATAAATCGTTTTAGATAGGTTAAGGCCATATTTAAACAAAGGAAATAAAATTGTAACTCTACATTTGCCAGTCACCCCACTCATGTTTTTCAGTGTAACATCTAGGCTGCATTTTATACAATTAGCCAAGTTATTTTCTACCCCAGTGGGAGACAACTTTTATACAAATGCTGAATGGGGATAACTAAATTCTGGATTAAACTTCATCTTCCTGATCAAATTTCCATTTTGAAATGCTCAAATTTTACTGAGACAGAAATATGATGGATGATACAGTCCGGGTTTGGGTTTTTTTAAATAATATTTTTTTATTCTTCAATGGGCCAAAAAATAAATTAGAAATATATACATGAGTCTGTCTGTGAACATGTACTTAAAAAAACCCCACAGACTATTTCTTGTTTAATCCAAAACTGAGAGACAACTGAAAGCAATCCCATTGCACTCATTCCTCATGATAGAATTGCTAAAAACCAGGGAATTCAGCCTGTCCACTGACTCAGAGGTTTTGGATTAAGAAAGAAAAGATCTGCTTAGTCTGAGCACAGATCGTTCAAGACACAAAGGGCAAACCAGGACCCAGCTGCTGCCAAGGAGCAAACCCCATTCCTCAGCCCTGGGAATCCTCCCAGAGCCTCAGTGGGATGTCCAGGTGCCCCAGGAGCAGCACAGAGCTCCCAGACAGGCACAGGAAGGGACACCCTGACCCTCTGGGAGTGCCACAAGCACCAAGCACAGGATTTCTCTTCCCACTTCCATTTCTAGGGCTGAGTACTCAATCCCACATGTCCTGCCCCATGGGTTGTACAAGAACAGTGCAGGAAACTCCTGCAGGTAATTTAGCTTTTCCTTAACACACCTTTTTTCTTAACAGACCTGACACTGAAACTTCATTTCTGGAAGTGCCATGTGCACACTTCAAAAATGATATTTCATCAGACTCGGTGCATTAGAGTTTCTAGGGATAAAACCTTTTACTGGAGTGTCACTGAAGACTAGAGAGCTTTTTTTATGAGCATTTTTGAAATAAAAACCTCTGCAAGCTACCTAAGGGTGCCAGGTGCACTGAAACATTGAACAGTTTGGGCATAATTAAGCCCCCTGTTGCTCCCCTCTGCTCCTTGCCATCAGCAGCTGCTTGTTTTCTTTCTGGAACAGAACCACACATGCTGATGGCTCCAGGAGCAGAGAGCTCTTTGACAACATCTTATGACTACAGAACTCATCACTGACTTTCCATCTGAAAAATGTGAAAATGCCAAATCCCACTTCAGAGAAAGCTGAGGAAGAACAGCATTGCATGAAAATGATGAGCAGAAAACACTGGCACTGACAATCCAAGGCATCAATCAATATTCAACAAATTATATAATTGAAAGATTTCAGTTCTGCAAAAAGCACAGGAAACAACAAAAATTTTCAAATCCAGACCATGAATTGCAACAATTTTAGCTATTCCTCTTGTAAAAAGACATCTTTTTTTCTGTTGAAAATCAATACAGAAGCCTTTATGGAATGTCAAGGTACTACAAAGCTGTAAAAAATCTTTCACACTGGTCATTTGAAGTTTCTGATTCACCACTCTGCTCCTCCATAAGAGTTTACATTTTTAAAGATTTCAGATCTCCAATTTTTAAAATTACTCTTCCCCTTACAGAGAAATTTTGGACTGCAATGGCATCTCCTGTCTGCCACAGACCAAGAGAGCTCAGCCATTCCTCATATAAATTCCAGACCTTCATCATTCCTGTGGCATTGTAAGAACTTTCTAGAACTATTAAATTTTTTTCAGGATTTTACCAAATAACTGTTCCTTAAATTCCAAATATTGAATTTAGTGTATCATTTCTTCATCTTTGACTCACTCTCAATAAAACACATCTAACTCATATTTGCAGGTGTGATAGGGGAAGATACACTATTATCACCTTACCATAATTTGACTCTTCCAGTTTCCCCTCAATAAAAATTCCACTTCCCGTAAACGCTTCGTCATCTTGGTTTATAAACTAGGGGACGTTATTGTCAAAGCAAAAATTAATGAACATCTCCCATTGAATACTCCCTGTAGTCTTTATTTGATTAAAAATAGCTTAAAAGAATGCCACAGTCTACCTGTGCCTCAATTCCTCATTACTAAAATAGAGCAATTTGTTTTCTATCTCATTCCCAGATCTCACAAAATTTCTACGAGGACATTTGAGTGAAAACTTTTAAACTATTGGAGAAATGAGCAGTAGGCCATATGACATGATCATAAGTGATCCACCAAAGTATCTTGAAAAGATAAGCTTTTCCTTGGGGGGTAGTATTTCCAAACAAGCTCTTTGTTGTCATTGTACACTCGACCATCTGCTGGGACATTCAAGACTTCAATATTCAGAGTCAGGGTGTGCAAACAGTCACAACAGGAGCCAGTCCTGCAGGAGCAGGGCACAGCTGCAATGCCATCAGGCCGTGACACAGGAGATGAAGTTCGGGCCATGGCAGTTAGTGCATCTGCATCAGCTGATGATGCACAAGGGACAGGTAACTGAGTCACTTTGGAAAAATTGCAGTCCTTTTTGGGCAGGAGAGGAGCAGTAGGCAAGGGCCACAAAATACTCTCTCTACTTTTACTATCTGTCAGTTTCATTCAGCGTTTTCATGAGTTAATTCTCTCTTAGACACAGAAAAAGTTAATGCTAACAATCAAAGGCAGGAAATACACTTTTCTCACTCTTCTGCACAAAATAATAAAAGGCCTGGCAGGCCAGCAGTGAATCAGAGTCAAGTTAACCACAGAGAGACAAGGTCTCATTAGAGGCTGAGAGGTTCTTTAAATTCCACACTCATGCTCCTGAATGGATCCTTTGCTCACCGACCAGGCAGAGACATGGAGGCAGAACTGTAATATCAGGGCCTGTAAATTCCATGGGCTGTGATAAAGTTATCACTCTTATTTACTAAGAAGGTAAGAAGGGAGTTAAGGAACTTGGAGAAATAATTTTACCTCAGAATTCTGGCAATGCTAATGATCTAAAAGCAATGCAGTCAGGGAACAGGACCATTTAGATAATAATAATAATGACACAACTACAGATTAAATACTCTGGGACCCAGCCAAACCACTGAGAAACAGGATAATAAATATCTGTCACATCCCAAACAGTAGGCAGTACCTTTCTCAAACCTCTGCATACAAGATCCAGCACTGCCTTTCCAAAACTTATCTCTAGCCCTAGATACAGCCTTGTTGTAGAGAAGACTATTCCCCAAAAAAACCCAAACAACCCAAAGTCGCCCAAAAAAACACAACCTGACCCAAACCAACAATAAAACCAACCAACCAACCAAACCACCAAACAAACAAACAAAACAAACAAGCAAATAAAAAAACCACACTTGAGATCAACCCTTTTTCATACCAAGACCTCTTGGACATCCAAGCATCCCTAAGATGAAGCTGAAGACCACACCAGCAGCTTTCTGTTTAACTTGATCTTTTGCTGTCTGAGATTTCTGTTGTTGGCTCTTCTCCTCATCTGTACCCTGTAAATTAATTCAATGTTCTGATTGAATTTTCATTAGCTTTGACAAGAATATTCCTTATTGTTGTCATTTGAGTCAGGCAGTGTTTATCTCTCCCTTTATGTCACCTTCTGGAATTATTTCTTTCTTTGGACATTTAAAATACATGGGGCCTCCTGTTAGTAACTTAAAGGTTGAAAATCTTCCTTTAGTATTAATCTTAGGTCAGCAAGAAATGAAGGAATTGCATGTTAAAATGATATGCATCTCACTGCTATAAATAGAAGAAAATGAAATAGCAAATAAAGCTAACAAGAACTGACAGTGTAGGATATTTCTGTGTCTTAACAAACAGATGGCCTCTGTACAGGAGTGTACATCAATGTTCCTCAAACAAGTATTGGGAATTTATTAGGCAAAGAAATTAGGGAGATTTCAAAAACAACAAAAACCAGCATGTCATTGTTCTGAAGAGAGGAGTTTTCTTGAGTGAAAAGAAGCAGCTATTTTTTGATGCATGGAGGGGATGGTGTGCAGTAGAATTTCCTTATACACTGAATATTGCAGCTGTCTTATCTGGCTCTCTGTCCCTTGTACATCTGTTTGCTGGTAGACATCTGGACTTGCACCTAGCAGCAGACAGCTGACAGTAGAGATGTGCCTGATTTCCTGACTGTAGATAATTCTCACAAAAATGACACTGAGGTGGGAGAAGTACATGTTTTTACAGACTAAAATTGTTACCTAGACCACTTTCCTCCACAATTACAATTTATCATTGCTTTCTCACAGCACTCTGGTAAGAAGGATGACAAATGCAGAAAAGGAGAAGTCTGACAGACCAATAAAAGTTTCCTTCGTTGTCCCTTACATCCAGCAGTTCCTCTCTGTCTTCTGACATGTCCAGTAGAGAAAAAAACAAAGAAATGGACTCATCAGGAACAGAACCACACACCTGAAGCCTCACAAGAAGACACTGTATATTCCAATCTTGCAAGTACCAATCTTTGACATAGCACTTGTGCTACAGCTGCTGCCCAAATATTGCAGCTCTGCCCTCCCCAGGGAAGTGCAGAGGGAACCTCCCAAGCCCACAAACCCTGGATATTGCTGAGGTGGAAGGGGACACTTCCCCTGAGGTGGAAGGAGACTTCCAGCCCTGCAGAGCAGATGCAGATGCTGACCAGGTTGGACAGCAGGGAGAAGAAGCAGCCAAAGGTCAGAGCAGGGAACTCCAGCCCAGGAGAGACATCTCCAGAGCAGTCTTTCCACAACCCCTGCCAGGTAACAATTAGCAAGATTGAATAGCTGAAAATAGAACTCAAAGCCCAGATACGGCATGTAAATTATTCCAAATCTGGATTATATGCACACAAAATTAGGATTGCCAAGTTTTGTTTCAGTTAGCTGTACAGAAATGGTTAGACTTTCAATATCAGCTAAATGTCTTTATGGCAAATCAAAGGTACTGAACAGACTATCTGGCCTATCACAATCCTAGATATAACACCTTCTGGAAAATAATAAAAAAAAATCTAAACCAAATACTTTGCTGTTAAGGAAACTAGCATTGCTTAATGGAAGTCACTGACACACATTAATTCAGACCATCTGAGAATTAGGTCTCTCATTCTATTGTTCCATCACCTTTATGTTTTCAATCCCCTAGTAATTTTAATTAATTTGTCTCCTCTAGGCTCACTGGCTCAAAGTTCTTTGAATAAAGAATGGGAATAGGAACACAAAGAGGAAGCAGATTTATTTCTCCAAGCTCAGGCAGCTTTAACAATTTTAGCTAAAGGAGTCTTTTGGAGCACTGAGTAGTCTCAATATTGTTATGTATTTGGGTTTATTGTCTGGATTCTGTAGTGCATTATGTTTCATATGGGTATCCTGATGCCTCATCTCAAGCCTTGGATTAACCGAATTTTGTTTTTCCTCAGCAAACACGGTAGGGGGAAAAAACCCTCAAAGCATAAGTGTCAATCTGATAGAAACTGCAGAAATCTGACTGAAATCCCATAAGAAAGAAAGGACTGCATAATTGTCCTCTACAGAGCAGAGTGCTTGTTCTTTATGGCATCTCACACGATCCATACGGACCCAGGCTCTCACTCAGGTAACCTCTAATTCCTCTGCCCCCCAGGCACAAAAACCTCTTAACTGCACACAAAGGGCACAATCGGAGTGATGTGGGGACAGAAATGAAAACCCGAGTGCTGCTTTCATTCCAGGGCATAGTTTAGAGAGGTTTCTTAGTGCAAGTCTTTATCATGTGCCTTCCCTGTAATTCGTCACATGTTCAGAGGCCAAACAAATTATCCTGTAATCCAGTGGGAAAGCATCAAAGCTGATACTTTCTGCCTTATTGCATTTGCTTCCAGAAGTCAAAGAGGATATATCTGTAATAAGAGTGCAGAGCAAATGACTCTGTACAGCTTTGAGGCTGGGATAATCACAGCAGAGCTGAGTTAACCTGGATGTTGATTTCTCATCCAAGGAAGATTTTTTGAACAGTGGGAAGCTGTCCAGCTCTGCTTCCCACACGAGTCCTCAGAGCAGCAGGACAATGCTCTGGGGCAGCGCTGAAAACTCTTTTCTATATTCATAGTTCTGCTGGTCAAGTTTTAGCTCTGCAGGCTGAGTAAGAAAAGATCCCTAATTCACCTTTGTGTGGTGAAAATTTGGGGGATTTTGATAAAACTAAATTTTGAGGTATTACTAATCAGTGGAGCAAGACTTGTGCAAGGTCTGCCAATATACAGTTTTGTTACCAAGATGATGGCAGAACAGTTGCTGACACTCAGATTCCCTGGTGCAGATCAATTGAATTGTTAAAATATAGACATAACAAACTATATTCTATATATTTTAGAATATCACTTGCATATTGTACCATGTCATAGGCAGAAAGTAGAGCGACATTTCTAAATTCATGTTATTTACAAGTTCCTTTGTTACCTGTGTAGGGGTTTAGTCAGAGAAGCTGAAAACAAGAACAGTGGAAGCACTGACATGGTCCTGCCTTACAGCTGGGATGCCATTATGATAAATCTTAAACAAACAAGATGAAATTACTCTCAGCAGCTCAGATCTCTACCTGTTAAATTTCTCCCTCTTCATAGATCAGAACTTGGGAAAATTCTGGACCATGAAAGATTTAACAATCAAGGCAGGAGGACCAAGGTAATTCTACAGCCATTTTCATATGCTTCACTCAGTGATAAAACCAGCTTTCTCTGTGTTTCTTTCTAGTTCAACAAATGAATTTTCTTTTCCATCCTTTCAGTCTTCAGCTGTGGTAGAAAGGAAGAAAATGAGCCCCAGGACATTACAAGGACACACTACATCGCTGTAATGCTGTGCTACAATTTTAATTGCAGGCAGTTCTTATTTGGAACATTCTCTCCCATTTGGAAAATGTACTGCAGTGAGGAACAGGCCTATGGATCTCATCAATTATAGAGTGTTCTTATTCCCAGGTAGCTCTGATTGCAGTCAGGCTTTGCTCCAGGTACCAGGGCAGAGTGGAAATGTAACATTTTTCCACTAGGGATGTATATCAATGTAAACAAAGGCACAATGTAAGCATGCACTGCTGAAAATCATAGATGTAAGCATTCAGCCCTCTCACCTGTTAATTTGTTAAAAAGGTAATTAGCAGAGACAATTATGAGATAAAGGCAATTTATTTTATGGATAATTGCATGCATTTCCAGTATGAGTAGATTTAGAATGGTTCACAAAAGTATTAAAGCCATTCATCTCATTAGCTTGTTTCCTGACTGTTCAAGGTTTCTTTTCCCACTCAGTAGTCTCAGCTTTGCCAAATGATATCCAATGGAAATTTGTACCCATGCTTTGGGCACCGTGGCACAGCAGTTACAAAAGCCTGATGTAAATTCTCTAAAACTGCATATCACATTATCCACCGTGAGATGTTTCTGTAAAGCAGAACAGAGTGCGCTGACTCAGCCTTGCATTGCAATGGCAACATCCTCTCCACTTAACAGGAAACCATAACAGAAAACAAGATACCTCCTATAAAGTTTGTGCCACTTTGAAAGTTTGAATTTACTGCAGTACCAAAGCAGTGCTGGTAACACCCCAATGTCCAGCTTTTGCTGAGCAGAGCTTGCTCAGCAGGAAGGGCTCCTTTACTCCTCACTCTGCCCCACACCAAACAGGCTGAGAGGCAGAATGAACCAGGTGGGACACAACCAGAGAGATAACCCAAAATAACTACAGAAATATTCCACAGCATGGAACATCCATGGTGCTCAGCAACAGAATGGAAAGCAAGGAATTTTAGAGGGGTCGGCCTGTCTTTTCCTCAGGAACTGGATGGGCGTTGGTCTCCCCTTGGGAAGGAGGAATGATTGCCTTTTCATCATTTATTCTGTAGCCTTCTTACCTCTTTTTCCACTTATCCTTCACTTACTAAACAGCTTTTTGGTGTTTTTTCCCCCCCCCAGCATTCCTTACTTGTACTTTTCCTTTCCTCCTCTCCTGAACCACAGGCAGGGTAGGGGTGTAGGTGAGGGAGCAGCTCTGTGGTGCTTGAGTACTCACTACACTAAGCACTGAAAATCAGTAATTAACAGATCACTGATGCAAAGGGCTGAGACAGGTACATTTGGTATAAACTCCGAGTGTCTAATCACAGAAAAACACCACAGAAATGTTCCGAGAAGCCATAAGTGAAGAAAATACACAGCAAGAGTACAAGGAAAATTGAAATGATAAATGTGCCCTCAGATGTATTTGGAAGGCAGCTCGTCAGCGTGGTGCTATGATGATAAATAAATAATACTCCATTACATTTGTGCAGTGCCCTTCAGTGACAGACCAAGGTGCTTTGTCAGGTGAAACACAGCAGAAGCAAAACAGTGCTGGTACATCAATGCTTTCTCAACATGGATCCAAAAATGCCCCAACAGAACTGACCTGAGTAAAAACCATTTGAAGTAAAGGCAAGCCATTATCATGGGAAATAAACAGAATCTGCTCTTGACAACTTCAAGTTAGAATTAAAAAATAGTCAAGGGGAAAAAAGGCTTGTAGAAGCAGTAACATTAACAGCCAAGATCAGAGGTGATCAAAGGAGGAAGCAAATGAATGTTTATGCAGTTATGCATGTAAAGCTGTAATGAACTAATTTAATACAGCAGCTTTCGTGCTCCAAGTATTTCCTAAAGAACAGATTTAATCCATATTAAATACAAACACAAAGGCTGAGAGTCAGGGACCAGTGTAGCAGAGAGTTAAAAAGATGTTGGAACCATAAAAGATAATGCGTCCACTCTCATTAGCATTTAACTGTTACAAAATGTGCCCTAGAGTTGGAGTTCAGAGTCCAAGATCACCTCAAGTGGTTTTACTGATCCTGTCCATGGTTTTAGACTCGGGGATTCTTGATTCCACTTGAAAAAAAGACTGTACTACCATTCTATATTATATTATTATTCACTTAAGGACTGTACATGTAACTATTTTTTGCAAGCCTGGAAGCACAAATGGTATAAACAAAGCCCTGAATTTGCCAAACTACCTCCAATGACACACATTACACTTGTTCAGCTTTCAGACACATAAGATGATTCCATCAATACAGACCATCTATTAATGCAGCTATTCCAGTAGAATTTTGTAATATAAGGTAGATACAACTCTTCAGGTAATATCAAAATCCTCATAAATATAAACCAACTGCAAGATGCGAAGAAGCCAAGTCCATTTTTGAAGGGATAACAGTCTATAATTCGTCATTCACTGAATACCTGGAGCTGTGTGCCACGGGCACACTGTGGGCTGGCTGCAGAGGGAAGGGAGATGACTCTTGGAGAGCGCAGGGCTCTAGCACTCAAGGCAGGATGGAGGAGTCTTTCATTTGGTCTATTTACTCATCTAATACCCATCTATTTCATCTGATCGCTTTTGATTAGTGCTGCAGTTTTCACTTTGTACTTTGACTAGAGAGCTCTGATGAATGCAAATGGGGTGAAAAAGCGAATTATAAATGTCACAAGAACAAAAAATGAATTTCAATAAATCAAGCCATATGAGAAGTCATAGCAGTCCAGCAAAGCTCCCACTAATTGGAAAAGGGGAAATAGAAAAAAGGGAAAAAGGAATACCCGCAGAATTACAGCTGAACTGCTGGAGAGCTGACACCCATTAGTGTCAGCCACAGGGGTGGCTGCTGATCCTTAATCGCTGCAGAGATGACAGAGATGCTCCTCCGCCGCGGATGAAACCAACACATTGACAGTCTTTTATCAGCTCTTCAAGTTTGTCTTGTTTCCTTGGGATTCGAAAAGTGTAGCGTTTGTCATTCTGCCAGCCCTATCATATTATCACATTAATGTTATCACCCAACAATTACACACGGGGCCGAGCAACTTTGTTTCCTCTGCATTTGATACGCGAGATACTATTTCCACTATCTGACATGTAAAGTTTGAAAATTCAAAGCAGTCTAATGTATTAGTAGTATAATGATAGTATACAAAAATTCAAATATCCCACACTCTGGTTGGATTCATTCCACCTATCTGAGAAATTAAAGCAGTCACTTCCATCTTCCTCCACAGAAAGTCCAGAGAGCAACTCAGTGCATCGAAGACCTTTGATCTGTGTTTCCAAGTGCAAATGTCACACTACAAACAATACTACAATGTAATTTTACGTCACAATTATGCTCTCTTCGGATCAAATATTCATTTTAAAAAAACCCATACTCTCCATCAAGTTAATGAAAGAAATCCGATAAAACATTGATAAAATCTCATTATTGCAATTTGAATTTCAGGAAAACTTGCAGACCTGAGCTTCCAGCTATATTGCTCAAAATGCAACAGGTCTGAAAGTTGTGTGGTGCCTCCCTGAGAGTGCAGGAGTGCAAAGCAAAGGGTCTAAATGCTGCTCCTACCTGAGCTGTCAAGGAAAGCCAGTAGTCCTTTCTCTCTCTCCCAGGTGCCCAAATTCCAGCTGCAATTGTATTTCCTGAAGTGTGCCTACAGGACGCAATGTAAGAAACATTGTAATAACAGTAAAGACTCCTTAGGTACTCTCCTAACTATGTTAATGTGCCTAAATCAACTTTGCATACTGATTCCAACTCTAGAAAACATCTGTTGCCTCCACTCACTTCCAACTTCCCTCTCTCAGCATTTCCTGCAGGTTTATGGCTTATCTTTTATGCATATTGATCATGGTTTCTGCAGATCCAAGTTATTTATTTTTGACATCAACAAGGTTTTGAAATCAATACATGCTGAAATCTGAGCATGAAAGCCAAAGGAAATTAAGCCAATGAAGCACAGGAGAAAATGATATTGTTTACTCTTTTTAAGGCAGTCATGAATGTCCATTACAGGTGTAAAATATCAGAAAACTTTCAGAAACAAAATTGCTTCCTTAGAGCAACAGGCCTACTGCTTCCATTGTCCTGAGAGATGAAAAAAAGCAGCAGAACGTGGTGTAATGGCAAAAAGCATCTTCATTTTACAGAAATGGAGGCTGTGACTAGATAGAAAATGCAACTTTTGAAATTTAATTTTTGAAGGAATTGGAGTTTGAAAGACAAACCACACTTTTCATTAAAGGATAATATTTGCATTAAATTATTTTATTTTTTTAATTAAGGAGAAATTTAAAAATATATTATTACTGAATAAATCCTTATCATTTTGTAATACCCAGTGTATATGTTGGCACAGATTTTTTTGTCTTGAAATGAATATTTCTTGTGCCTGCCAAAGACACATACAATGACAGTGGAGTGGGAACACTGAGGGTGCTGAGGTTTGGAAAATATCCAGCCACAGAGCAACTTTATAGACACGAATCAGAACTGTAGGAATCTTTTTACAATTTTCAGTCATGGCACTCAGCATCTCTCATTAAAAGATTTACCAATTTTCCACTCCTCAATAGGAATATTTTTTGGCACTTCTCTCTCTCGTATAAATTATTGCTAATAATTAAAATGAAATTCTTAAGATGTGTGAGTTCATTAACTCCGTTAATGAGAAAGAACATTTTGGACCTTATTATTAGACTGTCATCAGTATCTGTTAGACAGCTAAATTAATAAAGTGATTATATTCAAATAACTCAGGCATTTGCATTTTATTTTTAACATTACATGTCTCTCTAGCTTGCTCTGAGCCTGGGGAAAATTTTCTGGCCTTGCAGGAGCAGAGTCCAGGTGGATTTCAATGCATTGGATGCCTGGACCTCAGAGGTTCTCAGGGGCTGAAATCACTATGGTCTAGATAAGGGCTGCTGGAGCCTCAAGGAATGATTCAAGCAGGCAAGTATAGTATGGGCATCCCTTGAAAATAAAGATATTGTGGTCCCTTTACTACTAGAAAGCCAAAAGTCTTAAATAAAAGTGTAGAGAACAGACATTTTTTATCCTTGAAAGCATCAAGATAAAGCAAGACACGGCAATAATTCTCTCCTGCACTGCACTCTTGGAACACCATGACATTCTGTGAAAAATACCCACTGGCTAAAAGCAATACACAGAGTGGAACCAGAGCTCCAGATGTCTGCTGCTCTTGTGCAAAGCCATGGGTAATGAGCTCATCGTGCATCTTTCTCAGAAAGGTCCTGCGGCTATGCAGGGCCCCTTCAGTGCTTTTCTGGGACGCTGATGCACTCAAGGCACACAGAGGAGACACAGCCTCAGCTCAAAGAGAAATGCTGCTATTCTGAGAATCGTATGTCAGATGGGGGAAAAATGCTACCAGTTAAAACATAAATGTATAGATCATGTTGACTCATAAAATTCACATTTGATTTTTAGTAATGTCTCTGCTTTATACGTATCCCTCAAGCTGAAATTTCAGAACTGAATTTTTTACTCCTAAACGTTATTCAAGACAATACAAGCAACACTTTTCCTCCACCTCCTCAGCACTAAAGAAGAGGAATCATGACTTTTCTTCCCTTCCTCGTGTTTCACAAGTCACAAGCTTCACAACAGCAAATAATAATGAAAGTCAAACAGAAATATTGAGTGTGGCTCCTGCATGGACCAAAATAGATTTTTGATTTTATAATCTTTATAGCCAAACAAGATAAACTGCTGCTTTTTAAGAGGCTGTTAGATTTACCAAAGCCACGTGGAAAGAAACCACTTGAGTGATATCAGTTGCTCAACAAAGAAGTAGATAGGAGGAAAGTGGAGGATGTTTTCAATTCGATTAAGACATGGCTCCATCTCAGAACTCTGTCTCTCTGGTGTGCCTTCTGGACAAGTGCAACTGATGAGGAATTTAAAGCATTGCTTCTTCTACTGAGCCTGCTCCAGTTACAGAACTCAGATATTTACAAAGAGAAATTTAGCTGAAAAAAATATCATAGTACCTGTACAACTGCTTAAATATTTATGCCACAGCTTATTTCTTTCTCCGGGGCTGCACTCAGCTGCCCAATTGAACACTGCAGCAGTTACATTCAGATTCATCCCGGAGATAATGAGTGAAATGAAGTGATGCATTCAGGGTTGTCATTTGGAATAGTGTTGGATGCTTTGCCTTGAGCCAGTGTTGTGATCACTGTGAGGGTGCAGAGGCCCCACGGGAGCTCTCTGGTGGTGCACTGGTGGAGGAACTCCTAGAGAGGACCCCGGTGGTTCCCCTGCCAAGGTCTCCAATGAGAACATCCATCCTAACCTGCCAATATCCATCCTACTCTGTCAATATCCATCCTACTTCCTATTCCACTGTCCATTTAACCACAGTAACAAAACTACAGCTGACACATGCAGCAAGCTCAGAGCCCAGAAAGCCTTTTACTGGTGGAGGTGGGAGAGGAGGAACAGTGCATGCATTGTGTTATAAATCAAAAAAATCCAGTGGGCATCCCTGCAGCAAACACCCCTCACAACTTGGAATCCAGCTTGATGGCAGCTAAACAAAGACGAAGTCCAAACTAAACAGCAGCTCCTCAGGGATTCCAAATGTGGTTCCAGTGCAGAGATGGGAATCAAACCCTACGGACAGGCAAGGAAGTTCTTCAGCAAAACATTGCAATTTGCCATTCTGTAGTACTATAACATAACATTAGCCACAAGACAAGTGCACTTCAAACACTATCTGGCTCCCCACAGAACAGTCACACAGATAACCAATAATCCAATTCAAATATCTATCAGCAATCCCTGCAATCACTATTCTAAAATATAGCACATTCTTCTCTGTTCACTAAAGCAAATCTCATCAATGGCTGATCCACTTATACACATTAAAAAAGAAAAGGAATGTGTGCGTTGGTGTACTTATTTTTCCTCTCACCAGGACATGCTATTTAAATCATTCATTCAATTACATATGGTAATCAGAACTAACACAAAATTGTATGTACAGCATTACATCTTTGGTTTTCTGTGGGAGAAACACCAATAGTACACAGACTCTAATTTCCAAACACAACTATTGTAACAGGTATAACCAAGTGAAACAATTCTTTTATCCATAGAAGTGTAGCAGACATTTCTGGACAGCGAGGCAATATCTTCCATAACAGCTTTTTTGAAGTAGGAACCATATTTGCATTTAATATCAAACCAGGGTTTTATCAATGACTGTAATTCAAAGTGAGAAGTCATTCAGATTCTGTACACTGAATTAACCACCTTTTTATTGAAAAGCTGTTAACTCTAATGATATATCTACCTTTAATAACTAAATGAGGACTATTAAGGATAGGCTGAGATTCTCCAACCTAACTAAAATTATGGCATAAGGAACCTGTTCTGATTTAAAGTAACATTATATTTCACAGGGTTTTTAATGGGAATGTTTAATTTATGGCTTAAAATAACTACAGTTCTTCAATTTAAAATGCTATTTCTTGTTATACCTGTGATATACTACATGTTCATTTCTTCCTCTGCACATCAGCTGGTTTCATTTTAGAGTTCTAACTGGCCTTACACAGGGCTGGTTATAGTTACATGCCGGCATCCCAACCTGATGCTGTCATTCCTCTTCAACAGGTGAGAATGATCTCAATTTTTACAAGAGTTTTTAAAGCACCAGAGACAGTGACTCCAATCCACTGCTCTCAAAAAAAAAAAAAAACCAAAAAAAACCAAAAAACAAAAACAAAAACAAAAACAAAAAAAAAACCCAAAACAAACTGTACAGAAAAGCTGAAATACTTCAACATTTAGTAATAATTTTTGTTCTGTAAATGCTCAGTTCAAGGATTACCAAGCCATTTTGGTCAGGATATTTTATGAACACCTAAGTGAAGAGCTACTGGTTCAAGTCCAACTATGAAAATAGTGAATGTGGCTCCCTTTGAAAACACAAGGTATCTCCAGAAATTTTATTTCTAAAAGGTGGCTTTTCGTATTAGAAATATTCAATATAATAAAGCGAATATGGCAAACTAAAAATTAGCAGAGAATTTGGGCTAAATTCTACATTGTGCTAGAAAAAAGGGGATGGTAATATGAAAACATGAAAGCACTTCATTTTAAGGTCTTTGGGTTTTTTGATATTTCATTACAAACCCATCAAAAACTCCGTGGTCTTCTCCTGAGAAGGGAATATCCATGCCTGCACCTCCTCTGCAGGTTCTGAGGGACAGTACACTCCCAATTACACACAAATGCAGACACAAAGGGAAAAGCTCTCAGTGAGGGAAACTGGGGCAGCTGTTGGATCTTTTACCTTCAAACCCCACACTTCCATTCATTAGTGATTAAATTCCAGTTTATATAAACAACAAATTACAAAGACCACCAGGGGTCTTCTGTATTTCTACTGCTGATGTTCTGTGCTAGCAAATCCAGGGGCTGTACTGCTACCTGTGGAGTTATCCCTGTAGGGATGTGATTTTCATTTCTGAAGTTCTTCCTGACAGAGCAGCTCCCCTGACGGAGGGAGTTCAAGGGACAGAGTTACAGCCTGCAGAGCAGAGCAAAGGCAGGCAGGAATGAACTGAACTGTGTCTGCACTGGACTCCAGCTCCTTTGAGGACTGCTACATTTCCTCTTCCAAAGTGATTGAGATGATTCCGTTTCTAAAGAATCGCTATAATGTTTTTTTAACACAAGTTTTCTAGACAAAAAATGATGCGTGTGGCCTACATTCTAACAGGAAATTACAGAGAAACTTGCATTGGAAATTCCACAGATAGTAAAAACACCAGAGACATTATGCTTTGTGGTTTTTTGTCCTGTGAAACCATTTGACACAAGAACTCTTGAGGATTTTGCTGTCTCCAGCCTTTTGACACTTTCCTTCAGGATCAGTTATCAATACAGGAAAAAGATAGTCTATCCTAATTTTTACACTGATTTAAAATAGAAGGACTCTTTGACCAACTGAACATCAGCAGAAATCAAAATGCAGTAAAAAGCATCCCTAACATTTCAGACAGATCAAAAACAATTATCTCTAAAGCAGCTTAGAGGGATTATAAATATGCATTTCAGCAGGCAGGAGATTTAACTCTGAATAACGGGAAGATGTCAAGCCCTCCTTTTTGGGCTCTGAACAGTATTCCAGAAGTGCAAAATAAAGAGTTAAATAACTCCTTTAAAAAGCATAGGGATTACTTTGCTTAGCAGGAAATAGTCAACAATTATCTTTTTGCATTATGAGCCATTAACTGGGGAGCAGACCTGTAAGTTCAGAAATGTGTTAATGGAACAGCTGTCAGATAAAAGGGTGTCTGCAGAAATATGTATTCTGCCATTCGTAACATCGATGTCTCTGTGAGCATCTGTCTGCAGATCAGTCTGATCCAAAGGCCATCAAAGAGCACAGTAATCTTCTCAGTGACTTATGTGGCACTGGCACAGGCTCTAGACAAATTTAAATCAAGACTGGTAACCTCTAGATAGATGCTGCTAAATCCTGTTAAAATAGATTTAATTAGGTTTAGTAACCTGAATTTGTCCTTAATGTGTTAGATGAGCTGTGGAGCTCCAGAGATCACTGTAGTGGGTTAATACTGCGGTCCCAAAGTAGCTTCCTCCTCTGCTTAATGCTATGCCATAATCCTTCACTAAGATCATTGTCACGGCTGTACATCAAAGACATAATTGTTACATATTAGACAAAGTCTTCTTTAATGTTAGATTTGGCAAAAGTGGTTTTAGTGCTTAAGTAAAGAGTTCCAGCCAAATACTCCATCAATGGATTCCTGTCGTCAGCTTTGTGTAAAAACGTTTGTCATTTGTTTGCAGTTTCTTTAAATGTCTTTGATTATTATTCAGTAGACAAAGGCCAATTAAAATTTGAGGTGCTTAATGGGCTGTTAAATATGAAGAAACGATGCTTTAATGGTCACCATATTTGCACTATGGGTTAACCTAACTAGTTCTCATCTCCAGTTTTAGTATTTCACCTCCATATTTTACCTCATTGGCATCTTTTCTCTGCCCAGCGCTGCATCAGGGTTCAGTGTCACTGCGGGGTGAGACTCAATCGGTCCAGCAATGAGGAAAAAAACTTGGGCCCCACTGGGGAAATTAGCAAGGCTCTGCTCAGATCCAGGCACAGTCCTGTTCTCCCATGCCTTGCTGTTTTTACAATTTTGTATCTATTCCGGCCGCAGTAGCAATTACTATAATGATACATCATTCTTATTACATACAGAGATTGTGACTGAGAAATGAAACTCGACAGAAAGGGTGGGAGAAAACATTCACTGCATCAGTACAAACTTCTGTTTAAAGTCACTAGAAACTAACTTTAATCAAGCTGAAATGCTATTGGTAACAGCAAGACTCACGCTGAAACTGATTTTGTTTTTTTACTTGGTCACCTTCCTTTCACTGACTGATATTAAAAGAATATTTGTCACAGCTTCACAAGAGGTGGCCATACTAACATAAACTCACCAGACTGACTATCTCAGCTGGTAAAACCTCTAGTCAGCTCCATACATCCAGATTTTACATACAGCAACAGTCTTATCTTCCAGACTAAAAGATTGATGTTAATAAGCACGCACTGATACAGTATATTGTAACAGATCCAAACACATACACGTCTAAGGCAGACACGAAATGCAAATAAAGACTCCCGTGAAAGCCACAAAAAAAGTTAATGCTTTAAAAGTAGCTATCAACACTAGGAAATACTTAGATAATAAGGGAGATTTACGCAGCTAGATTAGGACTTTAAGCATTCCAAAGAGATCATTTGCTTTCTATGTATTAAAATCCTATTACATAGGAAATTAACAGAAAAGTACTGAGAATTCTAAATCTTAAAAACAAAGCACTGCAGAGCATACAAATTAGCACTAAATTAAGACGAACTGCTGGGCATTCTGACAAAAGAATGTGGTGAAACAATCCAATGAAAGCGTGGTCCAAAGGACAGGAAAGGACAGAAATTCTCCTGGAGGAGAGAAAGGAAAGCAAGGTCTCAACAACACACAGCTGTGCTCACTCGCTGGCTGAGCCAGAGTATGTCAGATTTATAGGGCTGATCTTCCTTCCTGGAGCAAATTGTCACCTCACAGATAAGGGAACCTTTATTATCCCTTAATTTTCTCAGTGGTTCTCAGAGCAAGGCCTCTGCAATACATCCATTCCCCTGAATTTAAGGATCCCAGAACAGCCTTAGGATCCGTCTGTCCCAGGGGGAATTAATGAGAAGTACACGGGGAACAGGATTTAACGACAGATGGCAGCGTGAAACTGAATGATCTAATTCCTTTTTTCATCTGATACAATGACTAAAGCAAGCGGTGTCAAACAAGAGAACAGAGAACTCAGACTGCAACAGGCAAACCATGGCAAAAGAGGACTCAAACAAGGTGCAGTAGTGTTCCCAGATTTTAATCAGTACAAACCAAAAGGACCTAGATACTTGGCTCTTTAAAATCTAGGCAGAGAGTTGATTATTGTATTTATAATAATACTAGCAAGAAACCGAAATCTGTCTTGCACATGACAACTGAACTTGGAAAAGAGATGCCAAAAAACCAAGGAAAGCATCATTATATGTGTACTAATCTCCCAATACAAGAGGAAGAAAAGAGGGAATAGGACACGGTCCTTCATTAAGAAACTTTTCATCAAAAGCTGTGCTTAAAAGACATGGGACACAAAGTAAAAAAAGAAAAATCAGTAGTTTAAGAAATATGTTTCAATTAGAGATATGACTGTTCCAAGGTATACAGATCCGGATTCAATTTCAGGAACAAATTAGATAGATAGATAGATAGATAGATAGATAGATAGATAGATAGATAGATAGAAAGAAAGAAAGAAAGAATATACCATTTGATGAGATCAGGGTTACCATGAGAGGTACAAAGAGGTAAGATTAGTCAATTTCTTTGGGCAGTTTTCCTTCCTAGGGTCTCAGGTAGAGTGAGAAGAAGAACTAGCTTTAAAAAAACCCTGAACTTTCAGGATAACCAAAATATAAATAAAACCCTATAGTCTGACAAGTATTCAGGGATGTTGGTGACATCAGTAATGGCCGAGGAGAGGAATTGCAGGTTCCATTTCCCTGTGATAGTGCTGGAGGATAGTCCTTCACCCACCCCTCACTCAGTAATAGGCTGCTGAAAATGTCTGTAGAAAAGAGTTTATATATATA